>PQWD01000781.1:0-113586 GCA_019425675.1 Leucinodes orbonalis
ACGGAAGGGGACAATTTCACACAAAAGAGATTCATAAATTAATATTTTATAAATCAAATCTGAGACAATTGGGTAATCAAATAGGCAAAAAGGTAAACTTGACTTTTAAAAATGTTTGCACGCTAATATAATGTTTATGGACAGTTTATGTAGCCTGAACACTTTTTTCGTTTTTGTGTTGACCCTTATTTTTAGTCCAGACTATAAACATTCGTACGGAATTATGTCTAATCTTTAAGTGTATACATTTAAAAAAAATACCGTTCAAGCTTGTAGAATATTTCCAGCTGATTTGCAAACCCATTCAGTTGTTTCTCGCTGACCAAAAAACCTACTGACGTTTTTCGTTAATAGCGTGCAGTGTAATCAGAAAGTCCATTGATGACGTCCGAATGAACCAAAAAGTTTCTTTTCAGCTGCTCTTTTTAAGCGGACTCGGCGTTTGCTGAATTATACAAGCTTTTTGCGAGGTCCCATGCAATTCTGCTTTGTTTTCACTGGCAAATATAATGCTCGCTTGATGTATATCAACCCCTGTTTTATTCCGATTCCCTTAGTGCCCTAACAGAGTCTCAACATATTTGTAAAGTTAACGATTGCAATGCACATCAAATTAGGAAGATAAATCTGCAGAGTACTTAGGTACAGAACCAAATAGCAGTAGGTACTTAAAATGGTAAGGTTTCTTATATAGTGATAGATATTATTGATGAATTAAAGATTATAACAAATCCCTTTACTCTCCTAGAGTTCTACAGTTACGAGTATCACGGAAATTGAATTAAACATCTTGACCAATAATTGCAACGATTCTTGAACCAATATTTTAAATCAATATCCTATATTTTATTCTTGTTATATTAATAAATGAATATTACAAAGTACCTTTTCTAGGCATAGCTTATACATAGAATATATTATATTATGAGCTTATACTATCATATACCTTAATATTTGAGCAAGTGTAATAAAATCAAACAATATTTTGTTGCTATCTGTAATACCTGTTTTGACATTTTTCCTACACAATTTCCTAAAGTGTATAACGACAACCTAATTATGACTTGCTGGCCACAGCAAAGCAATCAAAGTAAGAGAAACGACTTTAAACTTGACTCAAACATATTTTCTGATAAGGGAGTCGCTGCAGAAGTTATAATTGATGTGAAAATCTATTATCACAACATCTCGGATATTGAGTTATAAACCTAAGTTATTAAGATAAATTGGAAAAATAATGTAGCGTGGTTTTTATTATCTTCCATAAGCGATTTATGATTATTTGAACGTTGAAGCGCGTTATAAAAATTTTAAAAGCCTATTTTCGGACAAGCAATCTAACGATATTGCTTGATATACCTGTGGAGGGATGAAATAAAACCTGCAGCTATTAAATTTGGTCTTTAACGCTTTTAAGATAGGACATAAATACAAATGGGAAAAAATTACATAAGAGGTACACCTGATTTGATTCTGAGCCCTCGCGATCGAAGGGAATAGTCCTCAATATTGAGCCACCGACGCTCAATGGTGTGAACTATCGTCTATGTGCTATGAAAATAATAAGGAAAATTTATTCGTCTTTTATTTTTGATAAAATATTAAAAACTAATACTTGATTTTTTTTTACTTATAGAGGTACATGCTTTATTAAACAGCCTAAATGAATATTTTTGTTGCTATGAACATTAAAAGACAGTACAATCAAGGCGATCTCAAGATCGATTGATATCATTAAAGCTTTATTTTACTAATACGTATTATTTATTATTGATATAGCAGTACATACAGTCACAATGAATCCTAACTATAAACACCTCTCCTCAAAGTGATTGAGCTCTCGATCTCGAATTATGCTTCACTAAAATATTTCTAAGGCATATCTACTTTCAAATTTGGCATCGACATCCCATAGTATTACTTCTTACATTAAATCTACCATTTACATATTTCTACAATAGAAATAGAGCTCAATCGAAATCACAAGTGATTTACTGCACCACAAAGCACGAACAGTGAAAATCACAGTTCATGTCATGCGAAGCGCATTCCATTGTGAATTTCGTATAATTTAGTTGGTAAGAGAACTAGCCATGTCATCGAAAGAGTCAACAATTCTACTTATATTGATATAATTGTATTTATAATATATAACAGTATGTTATATTTATCTACTATCGCATTAAAATACTTCCTTCCCTGATGGCATGCTAATCAAAGTAAAGAGTTTAATTGTTTTATGAAATAAAGAGAACGCCTAGCAAACTAAATTGATAAACCAGCCTATAATTTCTTTATAGACATCTTAGGGCAAAATATACAACAGACAATGGGCAGCAGTGCTCCGTAATTACACCAACTTGTAACCTTTTATAGGTATTGCTATACCCAACACCTGCCTGTATACCAATAGATTATAGTAAAACCCTACACTATGGTGGAAGATCCTGAAGTCCAGTCCAGTCCAGCACCGTCACAGGCTGTTCAAGTGTAAGTCAGTATTCATTCACTACATGACCTCACAATTATAAAGAGTAATCTAACATCTTCATGTCATAATGTTGTAAAACGGCTAATTATTTTAGTGACACTAGTTGGTAGACTCGATAATTACTGAGTCGTCTAGATAGGCACCACCACCGTGCCAGATATTATCCCGTGGAATAAGAGTGTTATGCACTTTTTAATTTCGAGATGAGGGCACTGTAGTTAGTGAAATTACCTGGTATAAGAGACCTAATATCTGTTGTCTTGGGTGAGGCGCAGGGTAGCATTGATGGAGAATAATAACTGTCTTTAAGTTGTTGATCTCCTTCAATGCCGCTCTGTCATGGTCAGGCGTAGCACTTACTATCAGGTGAGCATCCTGACTGTTCACTGTGTAACAAAAAAAATAACCTGTTATGACACTTATATAACCATTCAATAGTAAAAAACCATTAATATTTTTAGTTGCACGTATACACTACCATACATTTTGTTGCGATTAGATTAGTTACATAAATGCAATGTATATGGAGTGGTCAAAACAATGGATAATATAAAATAATCAAGCCAACTTGGAGGTTTCAAGTCATGTACCCAGGGTGCGTTATCCGCAATTAAGACGACCTTCCTCCGACCACCTAATACTAATTAAAGGAAGTAACACGTGTAAGGTCAGCAATGGTGAGCTTATTTCACGAATAACGGTTAAGTGGAACGAGCTGTTTTGCTGGCCGTAATTCACAGACTGAGTAATCAAGGTTCATTACAACTTGTACACTTATTTTCTGAATGAGTTCTGCCTCTCTTTCTAGAAAAATGTTTTGCATTGTTGTTATGGAATGCTGTATTTTAACAAAAAATGCAAGAATGATCTATATTTTATAATAGTATATATATTATCGGGTTAGTTAATATGTTGGCTGTTGTATTTTTTTTTTTGATGAGGTGCGTATTTAATGTTGGCACAATATTTTTTTCTTCTCTATATAACCAGACGCATTTTTTACAGTAACTTTTGTAATTTACCGCATTATAGTGTTAAATACAATAATAAATACTTGTACCTTTATTTGCGCCAGCGACTTCCACGTTACTTGACTTTACCTCTCAACTACCAGCCATACAGTCCACAATCCATATTCATTTGGTCTGTATGGGTAGATATTGCTTTCACAACAAAATAGCTATTAGACAGCGTAGATAATCTAAAGTTTATATATCTTCTTCAATCCTTTATTCATTTTTAATTCTGAAGGACCACTTTTAAAAGTTTTCAATAACACCTTTCGCAAGTTTTCAGTAAGGGCATAATGGATATATTTTCACTATATTTAAGCATAGGTATGTGGCATGGCAATTCATCTTCACTTAAGTAGACTGAGAAAGGGATAGCGCTTTAAACGATGAATAACACTACCTCTCTCTAACTCAATTTAAGTAAATATCAACGTCGAATCTCGTTCTAGAGATTACGGGCCTCGAAAACATCGTTCGGCTTACTAGACGTCGTGAGTTCGACTCCCGCGACCATACTGATACCAAATCGCACAAAGTGACGGACTTTGTGCGATTTTTCCCAGTTTGGACATTACAGGCTGAATCATCTGATTTTCCAAAAATTAAGGTGATTCGTGCTCAGAGGTACTACGTTAATCTGACGGTCCTGGCTATAATTTTAGGATGGTAGTCATTAACACTCACCTAACCGCATTGGCCCGCGTAATGAGTTGCGGCCCAATCTCCCATAGCTATTATGTGCGGGAACGCCTGTGTCCTGCTGTGCGCCGATGATGATGATCAAAAAATAATGTCAAAAATAATGACGACCCAAATGGTGTTTCGGTTGAGACGTCGGCTGCAACACCAAGGGTTCCATTCATTTGTGTGCATGAACATGTTTGTATGTAATGGTCTGGGTGTTTTCTATATATAATATGTATGTATTTACAAAAAAATATATATAAGTATGTTTATCCGTTGTTTGTACCCATAATTTAGGCTTCACGCTTAACTTGGGCTAGATGGCGTGTGTAAATGTCAGTGGATATTTATTTATTAATAATGAACTATACGAATTTCTTAACTAATCACCTCGAGTTAAATTGAATAAGTATCTAAATTAATTTAGTAACTTCTGAATGAAGTGAAATTTCCGAACAAAAAATTACAAACTAAGAAAAATATGGTGGTGTAGGTACCTTAAGCCTCAAGGACTTTGGTAAAATGTCCATACAGAAGCTACACTTAGGTACCTTACTTGATTAATAAAAAAATTTCACTTAGGGCTTTATTCAGTGTAAAATAAAAGAACCTATTAAAAGCAATATCATTCCTTATAATTTAAACTAAAATAACCTTTTGATACCCAGAATATGAAAGGCTTTCCAACCTTGTTATTAAAAGTTGAGCTGGCTTCAAGAACGTTTATTTTGTCCTAAAGTAAACTGCTTTCATTTCCTTAAATGATTTATCAATTACAAGAATAAAGGACCACCAAATTTCATTAGAAATTAATTCTTGCTTTTTGTATGGGATTAATTATATTTAATCGTAATTGATTAAATTTGATAATTCAAACATTATGTATTCTAGGAAATACACGTGTCTTGAAAGTTTAGAATATTCAAATACATAGTTAAGATTATCACATTAAGATCATGCTAACATGATTCTGTAAAATTTTACGTCCTAACTGTCAAACAGTTACAAACAACACATTTTATAAACTAAAAAACATTTTCCAATGAGTCGTCAGCGCCGGATCTTCAATTTTTTTGGGTGGGCAAAAATTTAGAAATGCCGCCCCCCCTCTTTTGTTTATTTTACCTTTATCATCCTATATTATTTCACTAATTTATATAATAGGTCCTCAAATTGATTGACATTTGGACAAAGCTGCAACTTTTTACGCAGCTGTGATCAGTTTCAGAGATATTACATCTCCTTGTCTTGCTCCTCGGTGCCAATGATAAGCCAATGGTAAGCTCTTCATGTACTCGGCCTGACATAGTAGCGCTCTCGTACAAACATCTCAACAATTCGATATAGCAGTAGTCAAGTCAGGCACCGTTGGAGGGAATGACACAGCACAGCCCAAGTTCGATCGAATCGAAGGCTTTCTCATAGTCCACAAACGCCAAACATAATGGTCAGTTATACTCTCCGCTCTTCTGTATAACCTGCCACAGCGTATGTAATATGTAGTCTATGGTGCTGAAGCCTTTGAGGAACCCGGCTTGTTCGGAGGGCTGGAAATCGTCAAACATATGCGCGAGACGGATCATAATGACTCTGGAGAATAACTTGAAGATGTGGCACAATATCGTAATGGGTCGTTAATTCTTCAATAAGCTTTTAATATCTAAGATAACTCGTAACAGATGTAAAAACGGCAAGATTAGTTATTTTAGTCATTTTTATAATGTAATGTCGTATGGTCTACCGTTGTGGGTACGGCTGCCGACATTGATACAATATTTGTGCTACAAAGAGAGCTTTTATCTACAACCTTAGACCACGTGACTCTCTTAAAGAACAGTTCAAAGAAATAAATTTGTTTTTTTGTAATGTAATTTTTGTCGTTCATAAGTGCTTTTTGTAAGCCTAATTTAAATAAATGAATTTTGACTTTAACTTATCATACCCGGAATATTAGGCTCTCTCCAAGCGGATACGAAAACTCGTTCGCAGAGAATTCTACTATTTCAATACAAGGTTAATTAAGGACCTTATTAAGGAGAACAGGGGGCCCAAAGTTTTCCAAAAACCACTTGGAATCTACGTGCCCTACTAAGGCACTATTGTACGTAGGATATCCCGGATGTTGACGTTAGCGAAATTAGTGCAGCACTGAAGCAACTGAGAAATGAAAGGGCCCCGTGGGATGACGGTATTACGACAGAACTCCTAAACACCGGTGGACAACCCATCCTTAGGACATTAGGTGAGCTCTTTTAATGCCGTCATCTACCTGGGAACTACACTGGAAGCGTGGTCCACAAGCGTTCTTTAAGAAGGGTGATAAAGCTCTCTTGAAGAATTATAGACCGGTAGCGTTTCTGATAAGCGTCGGTGGCGTCCTTCTCCAGATTGTCAAGAATAAGTTTACTTGGGCTAAAACTTGACCGGCACAATTTCGGAAGGGAAGCTAGTAGGAGGATTCATTTGGGCTGGGCGGCATCAGGCAAGTTACATCAGATCTTCACGTCGACGATTCCGCAACGCTTAAGGACAAAAGTCTTTGAGAAATACGTCCTACCCATACCAACATACGCAGATGAGACATGGACACTGACTGCGGATTGGTTCAGAAATTCAAAGTTACTCAACGAGCGATGGAGCGTGCTATGTTGGGAGACTCTTATACATAAAATCAGAAATGATGTTATCCGCAAAAGAACTAAAATTACCGGCATAGTTCGCCAGATTAGCGAACTGAAGTGGCAGTGGGTAATGATGTCGCAGAACCGATGGCCGTTGGAGCAGACGAGTTCTGGAGCGGAGACCGCGTCTTGGCAAGCGTAACGTAGGACGCCCTCCGGCCCGATGGACCGACAACTTGCGAAAAGTCGCTGGTGGAGTCTGGATGAGAAAAACGGAGGACCGGAATATCTGGCGCAAAATGAGACAAATGTCCAACAGTGGACTGCGATAGGTTGAATAGAGAGGGAAAAGGTTTAATCACCTTTCTTGAAGAAGAACACCACCACCATTGCTCCTCACCTTTGGTGTCGCACCATCACCGATTCCGGAATTAAAAAGCTTCTGAAGGGTCTTAAGCACTGGCGTGCCCCTACTTTCAAAAGCTCTGCGGTATATCCGTCGTAGCGGGGGTCTAATAACGCTTAAGCTGTTTCATAACCATCCTAACCTCGGCAAAAAAGCAATGTCATTAAAAAGTTACAATTTATCAATTATTGGTATTGATATTAATCAATTAAGTTCTATAATGAAATAAGACTACTCGCCTCAGCTTTTTCGAACTGTATGAAAAAGGCGTTTTATTTCCAATTTATTTTGTATATTTTCTTTAAAAACGTGGTCGCTTGATGCAAGTAAAAGGAGCTTAATTGTTTATTTTTTCAATTGTAGCTGTCCATCATGAAAATGATATAGCTTTAAAGCAGCTAAGTTGGCATCAATTAACATAGAGAAATAACTACGTAACTTTGAAATAATACACTGCTGCCCTGTATAGAGATCGACGAGAGAGTTTTCGTATACAGCGTCATTCCTCAGATCGCAGCTGCACCCGCCTGCTGACCGTGATCTGCGGGCGCCTATTTAGAACTATGCAAAAAATGTAATAGTTCAGTAACATGCCTTACTCCGCGCTCCGGCTATCAGTCGTATTTCTATGCCAGCACTTGTACTATATTTATTCCGCGGGCAAGAAGGTAAAATGAGTGGTCCATTAGTCTGTTTGCCGCCCCCTGACCGTGCCGCCCGGGCACGTCCCCGTCTGCCCCCCCCTAGATCCGGCCCTGTGATCGTGCACCGAAAAACAATCAGGTTTAAAAATATATACATTATCCACTGCCTTTCAACATATTCCTTATAAATTTAATGACGTTGGTTCTTAACTGTGCTTAACTGCTAATAATCTATTTCCAAGTATTGCATTAATGACACCTGGCTACCAATAAAAATCCTTCTCTTCGCTCTGGATACTGTTATTGTTCACGAACAAAAATGAGTAAAATAAATCTGGTGTACATTTCTCAAATTAAAATCTCCTGGCTCCTTCAACTGCAAACAATTGGAATACAAATAGATAAACACAATTGCACTGCAGGCTGACCTACATTCCAAGGCGATTCTAGGCTTGAATCTTTGAAGATATCTCACATAAACAACTATGATAGAAACTTATATCTACTCTTTAGATCAACCACAAGCGTTTATCGTGAAAATAGGTTTCGAACTGGTATAGATGACTGATATCAAATCAGGTTATGACAACTTTTTTATTTAATAAAACTCTTTGTTGCCTAAATATGGTAGTGGGTAAAACCTCTTTTTCTGACCATATCTTAAGTTAGGATGGTTTATGGAAGTAAATTTTACTCACTGCTTGTATTCTCAGAAGAGTAGCTGTTCAGTCTGCTAAAGCCTTCCCGTCACTCTCTCTTTAAGTCTCGCCGGTCTAGTGCATGTTTGCGAATGGCCAGTACCTCGGAAGGATGTACTACGTGACGGTGGAGAATTATTCATGCATCTAAAACAATATCTTCAATTATTTAAAAACATTTTTATTTTCTTGGTGTAACTAAAGAGATTATATTCATATCGTGTAATGATCTCCACAAAATAAGAGTTAAAATGCCGAATCAGTTCAGGGAGCACATAGACAAATCCGTTTTGTGCAGTCTGCTCGTTTGTGGAATGCATAGCCTGACTCAATTAGGCGAGTTCAGGAGCTTTTATTTTCAGAAAAGCGGGCAAACTAATTTTGTTCTTACGTTGACATACATTCTATGAAAACAGAAATAACAGATTTCGCATTAGATTTCCTATTTAAGGTATAATATGTGGAATATAGGCCCGTACTGTGGCTTAGCTACTGATTGTAAGGTGGATATGTTTGATTAATCTCTTACTTATAAATAAAAATTGAATGTAACAATATTCTGCCCGAAAGACGCCTTTGCAGAAAGACTTTTGAAGTAGGTCGTCTTTCAGAGTTATGTGACGACTCGCGGTCTTCCTTGGGTGGATCAAGCAGACAGCGAACTGCATTAAGTTACCACAAAAATTATTTCCGTAGGTCCTGGGTGATCTTATTAGGCACAAAATGGGATAACCATGATAGATAAGTATGTACCTAAGTCACAATAGGTACCTTAAGTCTCAAGGACTTTGGTAAAAGGTCCATACAGAAGGCTACACTTAGGTACCTTACTTTTATTGAGTTATTAACTCTAAACCCTGTACATAGCCCATTTACAATGTAAAGATACTTTTATAGCACATTACTTTGTATTTTATTAACGGGTGCATAAAATGAACACCAGGAAAGACGTTTCCGTATTGGTCCGCAAAATGAAATTTTGAGGTCATTACGTTCATCAGCGTTTAAATTTTATTTATTTTAGCGACAGTTTCTGTTATTTTATTTAACCACCAAGATACTTTATACCGAAAATATTTCATTCAAACCAAGTGAATTCAAACATATTTACCAATACCAAATTGATGCCACTAACCCAAAAACACACACCTATCTCTGTACCAAATTTCAACTTTCTGAGTTTATGGGAAATATTAGTTCTATTTTGATGATCTTGCATGAGCGAGTGAGTGTCCGTCGAAAATGCAAAACTTTGCTTTCGCTTAACGACGGAACTAAATGACCAACAGACTTGGAATTTTGAATTTTAAGTATGTAATTATATCTTACTAGGTGACGAAAATTTCAGCGTTCTGGTTTTCATCCAAAGGTTTTCAAATTGGGGCCTGAAAATGCGGCGTTAAGAATGGTATGGCATTCCCTGCTTCGCGCTCGACTTGGCGGGGCACTTCCATGCCCTCCGATTTGTATAAATGGATTTTGACTTTGACTTTGAATGGTCGGGTCGGCTTCTCCAAAGGTTTCGGGTTTTACAAACATTTGTGTGCACGAACTGTCTGTTCGTAATGGTCTGAGTGATTTTATGTATCATATCATATTTACAAAAAAAATGTTTATAAGTATACTTATTAGTTATTTAGTATCCATATTACAGAGAAATGCTTTGTTCAAGGTGGCGCTGTGTGAGTGTCTCAGGGTATTTATTTATTATTTAATTAATTGAATGCTCTTTGCTTGGTCGGAGTTCTGAGTATACATGTCAAAATAAGTTAAATAAATGTCAGCCAGATGGGGTGCTTTTCATTGAAACACATGTTTTTAAGTAATGATATTCATTATTGTCGTTAACTTATTATAATTAATAATACAAGTCCTTAAATCTTACTTTAGGTTAAGTTATATCTTTACGAATTTATATACTGAAACCCTCGTATTTCCGGTCAAAATAATATTGTTTAATAGAAATATAGTACATCACTAATTAGAACTAAGTGTAAATCAGAATCACCCACTTTTTTACACAGTTCTGAGGAAATTATAAACAAGAAGTTATTGGGGTACCAAATCCAATTTTTCGTTAGTAATTTCGTGCAAATTAATTGTAAATAACGCGCTTTGTTTCACCTCGAATAAATCTCCTGAAATATACTTAAGTATCGCAGTTCGCACACCATTTCTATTTGCTTTATTAAATTTTACCCGTAACAGTCTTCAACGTGGAAATTTATTTGGCTGTCTGCAAGTGTACTCGTAGGTGTTTTATTACTCACCTCACTATGATATTGGATAAGCTAGAACAGACTCAATCAGTATCAATAATATTAATTTTTAAAAATATCTTCAGAAGTTTTCCTCGAATACAAAACGCTTAGGCTTTTTTAATATACTTTGCATTAGGCGAATTTAAATACGTTATGTTAAACTTACATTGAACAACCTTTATTTGGATGAATTTTTAAGATATTGTCACACTCTTTAGTAAAATTCTCAGCCAGCAATAAACATATATTCTAAGCAAAGGTTGAATATAAGTGTGATCACATATGCAATCGATTTAATGCAACCAGCGAAATTTTGCATTGATAAAGCAGTGAGCATAAAAAACTGTGAACACAGATTCCTGTAAATGACATTTTAAAAGCAAAATTGAATTCAATTCGATTCAAACGGCAAGCATAATATTCCATTTCAATGATGTTTGCAGATTTCCTTCTGCACATTCTGTCATATAAGAATAACATGCGGACATATTGCATCCACAAATAAAACTTCGGTTTGTGTCATGGCTACTGAATAGGAATAATATGGGGACTAATATATTTCGTTAAATGTATCGGTATTTTGGCGTTTAAAAAGCCAAGATCATCAGTGACGATCCGTGTCATGTAATGGTTGAGACGTCGGCTGCTACATCCAGTACTTGACAAAGCTGTTGCTGTGTGCATGGACACGATGTATGTATTCTCTGAACTCTCATTCTCACAACTGTATATATAAGTATGTTTTTCCGTTGTAAAAGAGCCTAAATACAAGCTCTGCTTTGGGGCTTTGTTCTGCCTACGCCTTGGTCATAAAAATTGCACAAAATTATTTCTCGCATTCTCCCGTTTTAGGCAGCGTACGCTCAGAAGACTTGGCCACGGAGGCCGTTTAGCCCATCGTTAAAGAGGTTTATTGACTAAGGATGATACACTCACTGCATAAGTACCCATAAATAAGGTTCTAAGTTCATGATGGCCTCATTATTCCTCAATACGGCAGATCTAGGAGGCTTTGGATTGTAACAGTACTAGGAGGCTTCAAAACCTTTCTTCATGAACAACAGACATCTAGTACATCGTCGTACCATAAGGTTGGCTTAGGATTTATAATACAATCAATACTGGTAAATAGATATTCATAAAAATTAACGACAAATAGAAACAATACCAGATTTATAAAGTAACAGAACAAAAAAGTAATACCTAAAAGCTTTATCGGTATAGATGGCTTATAAAATTTGCAAACCAACAGCTCTGGCTGTAGACCGCCTATAAAGTGACCATAGCCTTTTTGCGATTGCCATCTGTCGCAACGTTATTGCTATAGGTTTACATTTTTTTTGCCACATATAGCGTGCTACGCTGTATGCTATGAACTGTCCTGCCAAAATATTTCACCTTACTGTTCTTTGTTTCATAACTTAAAAGTTATTGAATAAGCTTCTTCATAAATAAATAAATAAAATATCCACTGACATTCACAAAGCGCCATCTAGTCCCAAGTTAAGCGTGAAGCCTGAATTATGGTACTAACAACGGATAAACATACTTAGATATTTTTTTTGTAAATACATACATATTATACATAAGAAGCACCCAGATCATCACAAGCAGACATGTTTATGCACACAAATATTTGTATTGCCGGGATCGAACCCGGAACCCTTGGTGTTGCAGTCGACATCTCAACCACAACACTAAACGGATCGTCAATATATAGTAGTTGCCACTGCAAATGATTAGGGCCACAAAAAAAAACTAGATTGACACTTAAATGCGGGTATTTTAGCCTCATTAGAGTAAAGCTACTTCTGCGTAGGGTAAACAATTATTTTTATAAAACTAGCATCAATTCCATTCTCGTATTATTTAATATCATTTGAAGATAGCTTTATTATACAACATGATTTCTTTGCTTTATGAAGTTAATTAAATGGGCCCAAAATATAATTTATTTTCCAGTACGCAAGGTACTCGTATATTAAATGTATAAATCATCTTCCTCATGCATTTCTTATTATTTTCACTTAACGTGAAGTAGATTCGGAACGTTAATCAATGGTAACTTATTAAATTCATTTTTCTGCATGTTGTGTTGAATGCTCATACTATGTAGTTGCTCGGACTCGAATGAGTCGTCTAGGTAGGTACCACCGCAGTGGTATATCGTCCCGTGATTGGAGTGATATGCAGTTTTGTGTATCTGGGTGAGAGCACTGTAGCTAGTTAAGTACTAAGCACGTATAAGAGACCTAACATCCGATGTCCCGGTATCGGTACGCAGTAAAGCATTGATAGAGAATAATACCTGACTCTCAGTTGTTGGTCCCCTTCAATGCCACTCTGTCATGGTTAGACGTATCAATTACTTTCAGGTGAGCGTCCTGACCATCCTGAGCACTTATTACATAAAGAAATGTTCATAATAAGAGTGCATTTCTTTCATTATTATCGTATCGTATTTTTTGCCTTTGGTTAGACGAAAGATATAATGCTCATGAGGCGCCTTTTGAATTCGTTTAGCAACAGAGGTTGTCGGTAAAACACGCAAGTGACTCGGCCAAGAGTGTAGCTGTTAAATTGCTACAGAAATTATTCCCGCCATCTGTCGCGGCGCAGTCGGACACCTGTCTACCACAACCGAGTACGGCATTTTTGCGTGTAAAAGAACTGTGTTTAAATTTAGTAAAATATATTATATTTTGAACTTATTTTGTGGAGAGTGTTGTGTTTCTAGGTTAGATTTGTATACATTTGGAAAAGTATTGTAAAGTACGGTATTTTCAGACTAAAATGATAATTACGTTTATCTGATGTCTTACGGCGAAGGAAAACATAGTGTCAAAACCTGTGCACGCCTGCGAAGAGATTCAAACGTTGTTCGTAAAATCGGCCAATCCGCACTGGTCTCGAGTGGACGACTAAGGCCTAAGCACCCATAATGTTGTTGCTGTTGTTGTAAAAAATCAATATAGCAAAGAGACAGTCCAATTTATTTATATGTATACTGTATTAATATGACTTTGATAAACAAAAAGTCGTGATTAAGGATTGGTAGATGTAATCGACTACCACCTAAGATAGTAGCCGGGACCCACAGCTTAACGTGACTTCCAAAGCACGAAGAAACTATTAAGTTATTGAGGTTTAGTTATTAACTATTAAGTTGCTTGACTTGTGCCGCTACACCATTGAGCCCTCCTCGAATATAAATATCATAATCATTTGCATAACATTGGTGTGTGGTCTGTACCATACAAAGTCGATTGTCATCACATTATCGTTAAGCAAAAACTATTTTGGAAATGTTCGCGGTGGCTGCCGTTTTACATAAAAGTAATATATTCAATAATATTTAGGAGAATATCCTTAATTATAATTAATAAAGTTTTAACTAAACAAAGGATCGTAAAGAAATGCAAACTCCAAACAGTTTAAATTGTTTTTTTATACAAGCAACGGATCTAAAAACAAACGTCTCATTAAAATGAATTCAGGTATTGATCCTTTGGAAGTACTTTTCATTATAAGTTTCTTCTTATGTAGGTATGTATTTGCACAATTAAGCATGTACGTAATACGTACTTACCTTGTCTAAAGCTCCTTATGAAATATCGAAGTAAAATTATGTATATTTATTCAATAAACTCCCGAAAAATATTCACTGAAGTTGTTCGTAGGATTGCCAAAAGTCTTGGGAAGGTTCGGGTATATATATATATATATATATATATTATAATATGTATATATGTACGATAATCCGATGTCTTTGCGGTGAAGGAAAACATCGTGAGAAAACCTGTGGCACACCTACGATGAAATTAATAAAAATGTACATCAAGTCGGCCAATCCGCACCGGGCCAGAACAGACGACTAAGGTGCATACTCTACGGGTAGGCTTGGCCTCTCGGTAGGCCATATGGGCTGATGATGATGAATAATTTAGGGCATTGGGCTGCATATACCCAAGCTGTGTTGCATGGCCTGTGAACTGCAGTGGGTTGTATATAAATAAATATCCACTGACATTCACACAGTGCCAACTAGCACCAAGTTAAGCGTGCCTGTATTATGGGTACTAAACAACGGATAAACATACTTATATACATTTTTTTTTGTAAATACATACATATTAACATAGAAAACACCCAGACATTACAAACAGATGTCTGTTTATAATGGTTCTATTTTGTAACACATGTTCATCACACAAACATTTGTGTGCATGAACATGTGTTCATGCACACAAATGTTTGTACTGCCCGGGATCGAGCCCGGAACCCTTGGTGTTGCAGTCGACCTCTCAACCGCAACACCACATGGGTCGTATATTGTTTGATTATTCGCTGATTGATCGATGATATCGCGAATAATCATCAAAACAAAAACAATCAGAATTCAAAAGTAGTTAGTACAGTATTCAAAGAAAAACAATTTTTTTTTGTTTTATCTATAAATCCTAATAAACGATACTTTGATTTCTGACTGTATAAAAATTTAGCTAAAATCAACCTCTTCTATTTATAACCCGAATATTTTTCGCAACCGTCCCGATATTTGTCGCCGTGATGTTGGTATGCCTATGTATGGGAGAAACTGATGCGATTCTCCCTTTGTTCTCATTTTCCGTCCCATATTTTTGTTTTCAACTTCAGTGAATATTTTTATTACATTTTCTTGTCTCTCAACACATGAGTTATTTTCACGTGCTCCCCGCGGTTTTTACACTAGGTCCGGGTGCGCTCGACTGTGAAAAGTTCTAAACACTACTCTTGTAGCAGAGTTTGCAAGAACTAGCTTGAATATTATTAAGAACAAATGAAACCTTTTATGTATATATGGGAAACTTAATTTATGACGCATAATGTATGACCATGTCTATTATAATTATAATGTTCATACAATTTTTGTGATTTAAAGACCTGTTTCATCATCCGAATTTCATCTACTATTTGCTATAAGTAGTGAGTACGTAGCGTAACCAATGTAAAACAATACAACAAATTGAAAAGGTGTTTTTATTTTCATAAAAAGGGCAACAAGCTGACTTTTTGATATTGATCCATAAACTGACTTGCGTTACAGACCTTGAAAGCCAGAGGAATTAAAAATACAGGGAAAGAAAGATCCATAGAGCTCCCACACTTATCTTCAACCTGTTGACTGCAAGATACAATTGCCAAAGGTTCAAGATATCGCATACTAATTATAAAATTATTAATAGTATGAAAAGTACTTAAACTATCTCCAAGATGCCAACTACACCTACTCATGCACTCATTTTTGTTGTGTTTATTATTTTAACATTGACATATAAATAAATAAAAAAATAGACATCAACTGACATTCACACAGCGCCATCTAGTCCCAAGTTAGGCGTGAAGCCTGTATTATGGTTACTAAACAACGGATGAACATCATTTTATACTTTTTTTTTATAAATATATACATAGAAAACACCCAGACCATCACAAATAGCTATATGTTCATGCACACAAATGTTTGTACTGCCCGGGGATCAAACCCTTGGTGTTGCAGCCAAGCTTAAGCAGCCAGTTTAAGAAAATAAACAAAACACTTGTAATATCTAGCCGGGCTGAATAAGTAGTTACGTGTGGCATTCAGTAGGTGCAAGTTTTATCAAATGGACGTAAGATTTCCCGGTGTGCCCTAGGGAGCTATCATGAATGGCAAACTCGGCAAGATCCTAACACAAACGAGAGAAGAGAAAGCTTATCTTATTCATAACACTATATAGAACTGTCTTATTGTATGAAATTCAAACAGAGGTATCTAATTGGCTTTGATATTTTAACGTTTGTGAGTTTTAGACTTAATGAGCCTTCAGCTTTCAAGTCATAAAAAATGAACTTTACGTTATAGTCCAAATAAAGTTCACTATCTACATCAAATAGTAATGGACATATAAATCTCGTTCCAAATAAATGATTTTTATTTTATTTATTTAAAACTTAATACAACCTATTTTTCAAAATTATTAACAAGCTACAATTTAGTTTCTACACCACTCACTGTCTCATTGTCATGATAATACCATTAATGTAGTTGGCCCTCATATCACTAACCTCGTGTAACACCTGAAGAGACGTGGAGTTGGCTGAAAACCAGCGTTGTAAATAGGTACTAGTACCTTATTTACCAACATTAGCTGAGCCACATCCAATTGCTTCACAATAAAGGTACAAAAATAAATTGTGTATTGTAAATAGCTAATAAGGACCACATGTTGAAATTGTGACTTGTGAAGAAGCAATATTTTTTTTTAATTATTATTATTATTAAAAATATTAGCTGTAACCTGTGGAAGGATGTTTTCTATGAAACGAATTAATATCAAAGTGAAAAATATAAAATACAATTCAATAATGACACTAAAATTTCTATATTTTTTATTATCTTTCATCATGATAATCATAGTATCCAGCAATGTTACTGTTGATACGCTTTACCTACCTTTGTTGTTATTTACGAGTATATAGCCTTTTATTATGTAGTTATGCTATTAGTATTATTATATATATTATTCTTATACTTAATGCATAACAATAGAATAAATTTTCTCTCCACCTGCCAGTAAGTAAGAGAGTGAGTTAATTTACTGTGAGCAATAAAGTGTATATATATATATATATATATATATATATATATATATATATATATATATATATATATATATATATATATATATATATATATATATATATATATATATATTATCGAACTCATTTACTGGTAGTTCCATTAGCTTAATAATTGAGCTCAGGCCCATAAATAACTTTAAGAATGGAATTACCAGTTATTTCTTTCTGCAAAACATATTTACCAAAAATAATTCAAGCAATACACTTAGTGATATACGGCTTTTACATTTTTAGGCTTCATAATAATTCAGAATTTTCTCATGATAAAGGAGATTACTACGAAAGCCCTACATCTCAGCAGCCGAGAAAAATCATTGTTCCCAAAGATAAAAAAAGTAAGAATACTTTTTGAGAGGGAGTTACACGCGGGTAGCATATAGTTTGAAATTTTCATAGTCCTTGTTATTTATTGAAATAACAAGGAATCTTGTAAATACAAACCAATAAATGTGTTGATTTATATTTACTAGATGGTCATAATACCGATAATGCTGTATAACCACCAAAAAAATCTTTCATCTTTACGGGATTCAGCCAGAAATGTCTTCGTACTGACGTAGTGCTTGTTGTGATTTGTTTGCTTTCCGTCTTGAATCTAGATGCACTACATCTAAATAATAGACTACTATCACATGTGACAAAATGGTGACATGGGTGAGGTGAGCCATCACTGGCTAACAGGGTCACATATCTCACAAGTGATTTGTTAGGTTTGATAATAGGCAGTGGCGAGAACATTATGGAATGTTGTCCCGCTTATCAATTGAGGAGATAGGATAAGACAGGTGCGATGATGACGCCGGCATTCTTACTCTCGATAACACCTGTTAGACTTCTCTTGGCAGATCTTCTTAAACGAGTTTTTTTTCTTCTATAGGCAGACATTTGACCGCCATGTCACCTGATGGTAAATGATGATGCGGCCGAGGATGAATCATGCCTGCCTAGAAACAGTTTATTCACTTTTGCCTTAAAGACGGCCAGGTTGTGATGATCGGGAACACATAAGGAGGCAAAGAGTTTGCGGTGCGCATTAAGAACGAGGCACCATAGTGTGGGATGTCTACCACGTAAGGATGGAACGCGTATCCCGATGGTGAAAAGGTGTTGGTGGAATTAACTCGTGTAGTTCTATAGTGTTTAGGGTGGGATACCATGACTACTCTAACTAACGCTTTAAGGATAACGTGTTACATACTATGTTATCAAATTATGACATAATTAATGTATAGATCACCTCTGTAAGGATCAAAGTAAGTACACTTCAAATTGACTGTGACCTTTGCCCATTATAATATATACCTAATTTAATATATTAAAGCTAATTACATTAGAATTGCGAACGCCAGCGTTAGTTTCATATTTGCCCAAAAAGTACCTACGTAGAATTAAAATATAGCGACGGTAGTTGCCCTCCTCGCACCTAAGGCGGGTCGACCCTTATCAAGTGGCTCCGATTAGGCCGGATTAACCGGACAAATGGAATGTGTAATTATCTCCGGGTAACTAATCGCGTAAAACGTACGCGGAGCCCGCTTTAACAGGTGGAAATTCGGAAATGTCCTATTTTCGTTATGTTATAATTGGCAGGCTGGTTATGAATGTCAGTCAACTGATGAGCATTGGAGTCGTGATGTAGAGTGGAGACGGTGTCTTGACAAAGTAGCACGGAACTCTCTTCTTGAATAGATAGACGACTTGTGTAAAGTCGTTGAATATAATAATACAGTGGCCTTAATCCAACTTTGGACCGCGATAAGTTGGACTATGTCACAGCGGAAGGACACACTTTGGACCGCGATAAGTTGGACTATGTCACAGTGGAAGGACACAGTGAAAGTCACTTAATGTGATTGTTCCCAGTTTTGTTAGGACATTGTAGGCTAGATTACCTGATTGTCTGAAAAGAAACATGATTCGTGTTTCGGTCCGGCTACTGTCTTACGATAGTAGGCATTAAAACCCACCAATCTACATTGGGCCCGCGTGTTGGGTAACAGCTCCCATGCCTATGTTATGTGGTTCAGCCTTGTCCCTGCAGTGGGACGTTATAGACTGATGATTATGAATGGGTTGGGTTCTAAGTAATGACGCATTAGCTTACCTTATACATTTACACATAATTAATTATTTTTTCTTCTTACTCAGTCAAAGCAGTCATCTCAAAGATTACTTCTAAATCATTTAGTTCCAATGTTTATGTTACATATCGTTGCATCATAGCTTTAAATCCTTTATTATTTACACTTACAAACACCAAATGGTAGCGTCGTCTTACAATAAATCCACCCCGGTTATCCAAATAAACAGGACGAATGGAATGTGTAATTATCTTCGAGTAACTAAACACATTTGTCATGCGGTACGTTGGCTTTCTCTGTGAAATACAACACAGCGATGAAAAAAATTAGAGTATTTTGTCAAATTTATTTCTACTCATAATTTTCTGCCTACGTGATCAAGTGGTGTACGCGTATAAGTTACTTTGATTTTTCCAATTTCGCTTGGACATTGCGGTCTAAAGTAACTGTTGTTCTGAAATGAAAGACGATTCCGAGCAGAAATTCTGAGCAGGTTCTAAATACTTAAATTCCTGTTGAAGGTACGTTTGGTTCTAAATCGACAATCTGCCGAGAAGATCATGGGCTCAGTTTTTGGGACAGCCAAGGGATGATAAAGACTGAATAACTCGAACATGGAGCCACTATCTCAGGAAATGTCTACGCAGAAAAAAATACGTCGGAATCATTTCAAAGCCACCAGAAAAACTCACGAAAAACGTTAGCGGTTGCCATGGCAGCAATCCAAGATGCTGGCCTTGAGATCCTTGATCGTCCACCATGTTCACCGAACTTGGCCCCTAGTGATTTCTACCTATTTCTGCGTTTGAAAGAACACTTGAGAGTCACAAAATTTTAAGATGACGTAGTACTCAATTCTTAGCCGCCGCCGTAAACGTTTTTAAGCGCTCAAAATAAAGTTTTTTTTTAAAAGGTATCTCTTGAACCTCTTGCAGTCCACTGCTGGACATAGGTCTCCCCCATTTTGCGCCAAACATCCCGGTCCTCCGCCTTTCTCATCCAGCTTCCACCAGCGCACTTTCGCAAGTCGTCGGTCCATGGGGCCGGAGGGCGTCCTACGCTACGCTTGCCAAGACGCGGTCTCCACTCCAGAACTCGTCTGCTCCAACGACCATCGGTTATGCGACATACGTGACCAGCCCACTGCCACTTCAACTTGCTGATCCGGCGGGCTATGTCGGTGACTTTAGTTCTCTTACGAATTAAATCATTTCTAATCTTATCCCTAAGAGACTCCAAGCATAGCTCGCTCCATTGCGCGTTGAGTGACTTTGAACTTGTGAACCAATCCCGCAGTCAGTGTCCATGTCTCAGCTGCGTATGTTAGTACGGGTAGGACGCATTGCTCAAAGACTTTCATCTTTAAGCATTGCGGAATAGTTGACGTTAGGACATGACGTAGCTTACCGAATGCCGCCCAGCCCAACTGAGCCTCCTCTCGAAGTTATGCCGGCCAAGTTGGATGGTTTGGCCCAGGTAGATATACTCCTGCACAACCTCGAGACGGACGCCATCGACGCATATCGGTTGTGGCATGACACGACTGTTGAACATGACTTTCGTCTTGTCCAAATTCATGCCAAGCCCAACTCGTCGGGCTCTTCCGATGACTCTGCCACGATGACGATATCGTCAGCAAAACGAAGATGAGAAATATACTCTCCATTGACGTTGACGCCTCGTTCAGACCAGTTCAGGGTCTTGAAGACATCCTCCAATGCGTTTGTGAACAGTTTCGGGGATATAACATCCCCCTGTCTCACACCACGACGCAATTGGATAGGTCTTGTCCGCTGGTCTTGGATCTGAACGGTCATCGTCGCTGCGTTGGAGAGACACTTCATCACCTCGATGTATCGCCAGTCGATACCACATCGCTGTAGAGCCCAGGTTTCGACGGAGTCGAAGGCTTTCTCGTAGTCCACAAATGCCATACACAGCGGCTGGTTATACTCTTCGGTCTTCTGTATAAGCTGCCGAACAGTATGGATGTGGTCCACGGTGCTGTAGCCTTTTCGAAACCCAGCCTGCTCCGGTGGTTGGAATTCGTCAAGTCTTATGGCGAGACGGTTCGCTACAACTCTGGAAAACAACTTATAGACGTGGCTCAGAAGTGCTATTGGTCTATAATTCTTCAAGAGAGTTTTGTCACCCTTTTTGAAGAACAAGACGACAACACTTCTGGATCACGCCTTTGGTGTAGTTCCTTGGTGGATGACGGCATTAAAGCTCGACTGATGCCCTTAGGACGGGCTGTACACCGGCTTTTAGGAGCTCTGTCGTAATACCGTCATCCCCCGGGGCCCTCCCATTCCTAAGTTGCTCCAAGGCTGCACTAATCTCGCTAACGTCAACTTCCGGGATATCCTGCGTATAATGGCGCCTTAGTGGGGCACGTGGATCTTCGGTGTCCTCGGTCTGTGGCTGATGAGCGCTCGATGATACAGTCGTCCATACAATTTCTCAACCTCTTCCAGATCTGTGGGCGAGTCGCAAGTAATTGCCCATCTGCTGTCTTAAGCTTAACCAGATGGCTCTTCCCAAGTTCCCTTCTTGGAAAACTTTGGGCCCCCTGTTCTGTTCAATTAGGTCCTTAATGAACCTTGTATTGAAACAGCGGAGGTCCCTGCGAACGAGTTTTCGTATCCGCTTGGAGAGAGCCTGATATTTCGGCGAAGCAACAGAGCAGATGGCATCTCGCGTCTCAGCCTCATCAAATCCAGGGTTTCGGGAGAAAGTTTGGACGATTAGCTCGTTTCATCGGCGGGAAATGCCTGCGACCCAGTGTACACACCGCCTTCACCACGTTGTCGGTTATCTCGTCCACGTCGCCAGTGGTTTCCAGCGAGTCGAATCGATTTTGAAGTTCCAATTGGAACTATTCGGACCCATAGTGTATTTGGAGCGGCGTAGGTCTGAGAGTAGATTTATTAAGCGAGACCGTTCGGCCTGAAAACATATATTCAAAGTGCCTCGGAAGTCGGTGATCTGCCGGTTTTAAACCTGTTGACCACTGAGACATCTTTAAATATATGTCGCTTATCCGCCATAATAAAATCTATCTCGTTCCTTGTCACAGTGTTCGGGCTCTGCCAGGTCCATCTTCTCTGAGGCTTCTTCTTAAAGAAAGAATTCATCAAAAGAGCCCCTCCATTTCGAGGAAGTTGACCAGCATCTGCCCCCTGTGATTCCTGCCCCCATCCATGAAGACCGATTTTCGGTTAGCCGCGTTCTTGTACTCCCACTTTAGCGTTGAAATCCCCCATAACAACATTGAAAAAGGTCGAAGTTGTGCCATGTATGGCTCTGGAGATATCCTCATACACGGCTTCAACCTCTTCGTCAGAGTGTGACGAGGTCGGCGCATGTACTTGTACCATCTTCAGGGAGTACCTGTCGGTGAGTTTAAGTACAAGGTCCGCTACCCGGTTCGACACACTACTGATTTCTACAACGTTGCTGACAAGGGACTTGGGAACCAGAAAACCGAGACCACCCTGGGAAACCCTATCACCTTCTCGTAAGTAGAGCAAGTTTCCGGAGTCCAGGGTCATCGTGTCCTCCCCCTCTCTTCGGACTTCAGATAACCCCAGTATGCTCCAGTTAATATGACTTAGCTCTTCTTCTAATTCGGTGAGGTGATGGTCCAGCCGCATCGTGCGTCCATTGTACGTAGCCAAATGTAGTTTTTTGTGGCAGCCTACCTTAACCTTACTTATACCTTAACCTTAGCCTTAACCCGGGGATTCTTCGCACCCCCCGCCCCACCGTGACCGCGACCGCTGCCGTGGTCGGGAATAGTGGGGCTGCCGGGAACTGGGGGCCGCTTTTGGTTGGCGCTGCTCATGGGGGGTTAATGCCCGTAGTCACCACGCTGAGCAGGCGGGTTGGTGACCGCAGTGTGAACCAGTACGCAGGATGGCGCTGCTGCCTATCATCCGGTATATTTGTCATAAAAAATATATTTGCTACATTTATGGATCTAAAGGATGATATCGTCGAAAAATAAAGTAATATTACTTTTTGAAGGCCATAGCAATAACATTCAAAACAGTAATAAAACATACCATTTAAACGCAGATAACTGTGTCACCTGAATTAGAATTAAGCTACAAAATATGAAACTTTATTCGGAAGTGATATTTAAATTTATGCTTTTAAAGATTAGCGTCGTCTTAAAGATTGATAAGATTGATCATTTAATGAAGCTTTCCAAAGAGCTAGTTCAAAGTCAATCTTTGCCGTGTCTGGAAAATGATCGATGCTCCGTATGATGAGTTGGTTATAAAAATTATAATAGGTGACTTATAACCTTTTTTAAGTGTGTATAAAACTGTAATAATATAAAACTACGATTAACACGCATGGTCTCTAATGAGTTATTAATTAGACTTTTGATAATCTAACCAAATCATTCGTGGGTACCTGACACATTTCTGGAGTTGCACTGCTACTGACCTTTGTTAAAAGAGAGTTTCCTAATTTGAATACGCGATGTAGCAGTTACCGTTATGGTGGTAAAGGAGCGCGTTGGAAAATCATAAGGAAGCCTTCGTTCTGCAGTGGACACTGGACATATGAGGCTCCAATGGTAATGATGACGAAATAAATCGTTACAAAATAAGGAGTCATTATAACTGAAGATTTCATTACGTTATTAAGCAACACATCCTTTACGTAGCCTGCGAGATCTATCCATAATATTAACATTACTCAACGGGCAGTTTTACGAACCCAATGATAATCTCTTTCTGGGATAAGGTCAAAAATGATAACATTCGGTCATACATGACTCAGGGGTGATTAGATGGTCGGTCATGTATGTCGTAAGCGCGGTGGCCGTGAGAGAAGGCAAGTTTTAGATTGATATTAGCAACTATAGCATACGACGTCCTTAAGCTCGATGTGCCAACAATCTAAGTACGTTTGCTAAAAGACTAAACAAAGAGAAAGGGGAATTTCGAGAAAGTACGTTCTGCTGCGATCTTTGATAACTTAAAAGAGAGAGAAGATTCAAATACCCATTCCACAACACACGTCTATTAATGCAACAAAAACACTTTTGTAGCTGCCCATAAGGAATAGCAAACACATAAAATAACGTTTACGTACGCGAGGTAAGTAATGGATTAACGGCCTCTGTTAGCCATGCTCCTGCAAACACTTTCGAAAGGACGCTAATTGACGCAAGTCGTTTACATTACATGGATGACTATTGGGCGACGGTTATTTCGTTTGTTCCTTAGTCCAAGTAGTATTATGTACTGAATTCTGTATTTCATGTTTGGGACAATATACTCTTAGGGAAGCGTACAAATGGCAAGCTTAGATCCGGTCAAAGAACCTTGCGCTCTCGGAAGGTGAAAGCCGAATGAGGAAAGCCTATACACAGCAAAAGGCTGCAATAAATAAATATATTTTTTTACCTGTTAACGCTAGGACACAATATAAAAATGGTAACGGATTATATCTTATTGTTTATTCATGTAACAAAAAATTACTCATACCCTCACCTTTAAACTTAAAGTTTCAAGCAAATAGCGGGAAATAAATTCCCTTTGAAAAGTATACCCAAGAACTTGTCTGAGTAAAATAGTGAAAACTACTACCGCACTTTGCGTATGTTAGCAAATACACACGTACGCAAATATATGGAATCACAATGTTTACTAACAATACTTTTATTTACGCGATACAATCCCTCTACAAAATAGAATCCTTTGGGATACAAAAAAAATAATTTCTTACGCATACATTTCCCAGAATAGATTGTGTGAATACAACAAATATTTTATACATAAAAGTTTTTTTCGTAGTAACCAATACATGTTAAGTTCATTTACCGAGAAATAAAGCTACTCTCGCGTTGGCAGCAACCTGTCACGCAAACAAACTGACAGTGTGGCCGTGTGTATAAATGGCCATGGACTATTTCATATCCATTTCCATAGTTTTTTTTTAACTTGAATAAGTTCGCGTATGAAAACCTCTTGTTTTACGACCCATGTGGCGTAATGGTCGAAATGTCGACTTCAACACTAAGGGTTCCGGGAATCTCCCCGTAAAATACAAAAAAAAGTATTCATGAACATGTGTGTATGTATTATTATTGATATAATGAAACAAAAAATGGCAAATAAATATATGTTTGTGCATTGTTACCTGAAATAAGGTTTTATTAATCGCAGTATGTATTTCTATTAGAAAAAGATCTTTGTACAAATAATAAGTTACATAAAATACTTGTATATGCATTTTGATGTATAATATTTATAATATTCAGAAAAATCTGGTTCTTAATACAGTTCAGGATGTATATTACATTCTGTTCAAATATAAATGTTTAACTTTTCTGTAAGATTACAGACAAAACCTCGCCCCAAGCTTTTACAAACAATAAATGTTAGCAAAGAAAACAGTAGGTGAAGGTTAATTTATAATTATGGCGTTTCGTTGTTTCCTCGCATGAAGGTTTTAAGCAAAACATCCGCTAGAAATATCCGTGTACCTAAGTAATGTAATGATATTTTTTATCATACCTATATTTTAAACGATTTCTTACGCGATTGATCGATCACGTAATATCTAAGTATAAGTAATTGATTTTTTGTAATAATTCTGTAAATAACGGTGCTTCATAATACGGCTTTTCCATGTAAGTAACTAAACAAAAAAATATAAGATAGGCAAAATTTACTAAATTCCCAAAGTGTGTGACATAAAGATTCTAATTCTCAAACGCCAATAAAATTGAGAAAAGGTCCCATGAAACAAGAGTTGCAGCATATATCTCAAGAATGCTTTGGTGGCCGCTGATTATGTTGTTTTAATGTTCGCTCAAAATGCAATGTTCTATAGCTGAGAACGGATTCTCGGCTACAAATCATTGCTTCGATTTCAAAAGAAAACCAACTCCAGCTCCACAGCGTATTATATTATTGTCAACATATAATATATTTTTTTATCTATCTTTTAACATTAAACGTATACATTTAGTCGTCGTCGTTATTGACAACTCTAGTGATAAACGTTTTATATGACTCGAATCAGGTTTAAGGTTAATCCGAACCATTTTTTTGTTGTTTTACATTGTTTTTGTCTCTTATTTGTTTAGACCATTTTCGCGTCGTATCTGTTAGATACCTACGTTTAGATAAATCTATAAAAAAGAAGCAAATATACCTTTAATTATAAACACGGTGACGAATTAATTAATCGTCTCCGCGTTTTAAACACTCGACCGCGACGAGTGCACTCCACCGGGTCGGACCTGTGAAAACAAACACAACTGTCCCGACTCAATTCATTTACATCCGCACTGTATCCATTAACGATCTATTTAACAACTCAATTCAATTGAGCGGCTGGTAATTGTAAAATTAACTTTTGTTTTAACCCTTGACAGAGCGGAAAGTTTCAAGGTGGTCTCTCTTTTAAAGTCTATGTATATTTCCAGTATACAATTTGGGAAAATTTCATCAATATTGTCTGGATTTCCAGACAAAAATGTTCAATCGAGTAGTTTGCCTCTTGTTGCTTACGAAAGCCCACTTTACAAGTTTCAAATCACGCAACGAGCTATAGAAAATAATACTAAAAAGATTAGCAAACGGATAACTTCAATTAGTGAAGAAATTGAAATCGAATGCCACCATAAAAATAGATGCAATACAATTAATATTTGTCGTAATTTTTAAGTTCACAATTTAATAATTAGGTTGTTATATAACAAGATCCCAGTTTTGTAAAAATAAACAATGGCTGCTCATTATTTCAGTAGAAGGATCACTTTTCTTTTAAGAATGATTTAATAATCATAAGTAACTTCATCAGACATTAAATATATTGACGTATTTTCTATTATTGTGTACGTGACTTAGATGTTTCAATATCAAAACGCTGTTTACATGGCCAAAGGTAGGTTTATATTGTCATCCTATGATTTAATATACAGATCTCTGAATTTTATGGTGTCCTTAAAAATTTTTAGGTAATTTAAAAAGGTAATTTCCTATATTTTATTTGGTATCCCAAAACATCATGATTTTTGTGTAATACTAATATTATTATTCCATTTATATTATCAATATTCCATAAATAATATTAATGGAATATTGAGAAGTTAAATATTTTGTAATTTTATTCATAAGGGGAATCAGTATAATTATTGGTGTATTATCATAGTACTGAAAAGGTACAATTGCAATATTTTAAATATATATTTCTTATAAGTACCTAAATAATTGATTAATTATTACATTGTGCTGTAAACAAAATAAAATTATACTCGTAAAGAATAATAGCTAAATTGAGCAAATATTAAGTGGAAAACCAAAATTCAGAAAAATAAAGTAACTGGTAAATTATATTCATCTGTATTTTTGTAAGGCTGGAAAATATTCCGCTTCTTTCTAGATTAGTCTTAAGTTTACGCTAACCTCTATCTTTCTGTGCATAAAAATTCTTAATGTAGGTAATCTACATTAAAAGGCAAATTACCTATTAATATTTGTTGGTTTTAGTGTAGTTTAATATTTGTATTATGCCTGAAAAGTCTTATGTAACGCTACTTGAATAAAGTTTAACTGTGAAACGCAAACTAAAAATAGTCAACCTATGACAAACTTTGGCTCAGTCAGAGGACCTGAATTGGGAATTTCGTGAAAGCTGACGGGGCCGGCGCTCTAGTCACAATTAACTCCGACATGTTTCAATTTCCACTCCCACTAAATACTAAATCCTCAGTTAATATTCAACTTGGCAGTTCCCACCTACACACTTAAAGTAGTTGGCTAAGTAGATATACAGCCTACAGATACAACGGTGCCGGAAATAAGCAAGAATAATATTAGTTTATACTCAATTTTAATTTTAATTCGAAAATTATCATTAAAATTTTAATATGTTTACTAACCAACTGCTTATAAATTTATAACATAGACAAACAATTTAAGTTAAAAAAATAAATTTTGAATCACGTTTAAATAAAATTAAAAAAATAATAAAATCTATACGAAGAATTTCACAATATTTTGAAAAAATATGAAATTATTTGTTTAAGTATTAACTAATTGCAATAAATATAATACGTACGTGTTCACAAAAAAATTTCACAATAAATATAAAAACAAACTGAGAAATGAAATCTAATTACATAACTAACATTATTTGCTTGTTTTTTAATTATTATTACGTATACTTTGCTTCTGCTTAAATAATTAACTGCTAGTCACGTTACTATAGCAATAAAATTATCGACACTTAATGTTTATAGATAAACCTTTTGCGTCACACGTAACATCCGAAAAATATGTCGTAAAATTTTCATTTGACATCCCTTAATCCAATCCATAAGCAGTTGATAAAACCCGTAGCAGTGACGAGGCAGTACGTATGACGTCTTAAGGCGTACGTAAACTAGTTGAAATTACGGGGGGCTCAGACAGTGTAATGGAGGAGCCTTATGTTTTACGGCAGGCTGACACGCGGCGCCGATCCTTCCGCACAGAGCCGTGCCAGTTCGCTACCCAGATATTACTGTTCAATTAATATTCGCCAACAGCAGCGTCATTTCAACTTGAATGCTTCCGAACTAGTTTGTTATTACAATAGTAAACAGTCGTCATTCAATGAACTAAAATAATTATGATATTAGAGGCAACCATTTAGTTATTTAGTGTTCGCCGTGCTTTTGGGATTGCTAAGATGCAGTTATGATTTCTGGTATAGGTACATCATTTGGCGCATCATGTTGTGTCGTTTTACAACACTTGCATTTAGTTTCTGATCCTTAAGGCATCTAATGATATGTAGCGGTATGCAGATTTTAATTTATTATTTCGACATAATGTACCATATTAGGAAAGGTTAAGTCAAAGTAGAAAAAGTAAAGTCTTGAAGGGTACTTAGAGGCTTAATCCAAACTAAATTTTAATATCTGAATGAAACTGTAATTTTAACAAGAATATCCAAGATTTAGTACCTATATGTACGGACAAATCATAGAAAAAAGACTATAATAACACACAGTAAAGAGTTACACAAAACAGTATAAAATGACCGATTCCAAGCCACACAAAATAATGAAAACAAAAAGTCGTCATGACAATTTACATAGAAGATCTGCCGTTTATACCCCTTTTTCCAGAATTAACAACCTCATAATAGTTACGAAGTTTAGTTACCTGCAGTTGGCAGGCTGAAGTCGTAGATAATCCAACACGGATATGGTTTGTGGGAACGCAATTAATTTACATAGACTACGCCGTTGCAGCTTAGATTCCTATGCTTAATGGGGTTATTGTATATCGTTTATATCGACTTACGAAACATTTATTTATTTTCCATCAGTC
Organism: Leucinodes orbonalis; assembly: GCA_019425675.1. Classification (NCBI taxonomy): domain Eukaryota; kingdom Metazoa; phylum Arthropoda; class Insecta; order Lepidoptera; family Crambidae; genus Leucinodes; species Leucinodes orbonalis. Next base: position 29,915 of record PQWD01000781.1, read on the forward strand.
ATTGTCATTGATATCACATTTATGCTTTTTGTATAAATCTGAAGTTATTGAATCCTAATGCCTTTACGTCACAAGTTATTATATGCTAGATAGCCTAGTATTGAAGAGAGAGCTAACCCGGCACATACTAGCAACAAGAATCTATCTGGTCGGATGGTTTCATTAAATTATCTACAATCTTTGAATAAAAAAACCCCTTAAATATAAATAATTACATTTATATTACGACGAGTACATAAAACAATATTATAGACAACAGCAAATTTTACCAACATCAATATTTTATTGCAAATAGTCATTTACGACACCACATAATACGATGGTCACAGCGGTGATATTGAAAGGTTCATTTAAACTATTGGAATATTTGATTTAGCCTGTGTAGCGCCTAACTGGGTATTTACCCCGTTGACGTTTGCGAACTAAGAGCCGGGATAATCCGCCGGCGGAATGGCCCGTAGATAGTGTAACAAAAGGGCAATTCACGTGATCAAATTCAGTCAAAATTCAATCCTTCCCTGGTATTCAGGTAGGTCATTATAGCTCTTTCATGTTTGAACATATAATTAGTAACGTCAGAGATTAAGAACTGCAATATTGGGGAGTACTGGAAATTATTTCAAAATAGCGTTTAATATATGTATATGTAAAATACAATACATATAAATGGAACTGAAGTGTCTGTTTGTATTAATCGAATACCCGATATTTGAAACTTACTTAGACCAAAAAATGTGTTTACAATTTTGTATGTTTGTTGCGGAAAACCCCTGAATCAGCTGAACCAACTTTGGCAGGAATTTACTTCGTAGATAGCTGATTTAATAACGAATACCCTATGCTTCTTTTATTTCCTATAGAAATAGTAACTGCCAGCGGATAAGTCGCGTTAAGTAGTAACTCTAATAAAAAAGAATAATATTAAAAATGTTGTCTTAATAAAAAAAGAGCTCGTTACCTTCTACAATGCACATCATTTTCAATACATTTAAATGAACTTTAGTAATATTAAGGAGTATAACGTTAAAACTGGTAAGCTCAAATATACTATATAGCTTACCAGTGCTGCTAAAAGCTTATACGAAGAAAGTACACTAGTGAGTTTTTTATTGTAGGTTATGTTGCCTTAAAAGACAGATGAAGCGATAAAAAGTCTTGTACTGCCCTTTTATTCCATATATATTACTTCATTAAACTTTCCTGATAAGTTGCAAAAGTGTTTGTTTGGTCACAACCTAAATCGAAAATGGAAGTCATAATGAATTTTTGTACATAAGCTTATGTTCTGCATTCTGCAATTTAAATACAATGAAAAAATATAAAAGAATGTTGTGTTAAGACAGGAATCGATTCGATGTAAAAAATAATTCACGTTTAAATTAGAATAAAAAAAACTATCAGTTTATGTTTAGATGCTTACTTAATAAAAGTCGACGCGAAGTATTAGTTTCCTTCAGTAAAACAACATGACTATAGTGCGTTCATAGTTATTTTGCCTCGAATGTTGGCTCCAATGCTGTATGTGCTGCCATATTTGGTCTTTACTACTTCCCTTGGATTTATTTTTTCTTATTTCCACTATAGTATATCAAATGTTACAATTATTTAATATATTATTTATAAAGTGGAAACTGTATGTTCTAAATATAATAATTAATTCTATTACTCCAAAGTCTACATTATATAATGATGAAACAAGGGAATAACGATTAATCTTTACATAGCAATCTATCTACATAATATACGAGTATTCATAAAACAATGGAAAAACGTTTAATATTTGGGTCCAAAAGAAAACACACACTATTTGTTTGCTCTTACGGTGAAGGGAAACATCGTGAGGAAACCTTCATGCACGCCTGCGTAGAAATTCAAAGGTTGTGCATGAAGTCGTCCAATCCGCACTGAGCCCGCGTGGACGACTAAGGCCTAATCACCCTACACGGGTAGGCTCGTGCCCCTCGGTGGGGACGTTTAATGAGCTGATGATGATGATGATGATGTCGGTCATATAATTCAGATTAGTATTTTTTTCAAAACATACCCAATAGTAATTTATTGTTGTCAGACAATTTTTAAATTTAACAAAGCAATAAATTGAGATGATTTTAGTTAAAACACAGATAATTAAAATAAAATGTAAACATTTATTTTGCATTTTGATTATCAAAAAATACTTTTTCAAAATATGTCAGTATATTCCGCACCACGGAAACCGGCAAAATCATACTGATGGCAACACTATTTTACCAGTCATGGCGGCAAACCATAGACGATAAATTTGAAACGGGGTTTATGGAGCTTTACTTGCTTTTTCTATTCATAACCACTCTGCTCGACAAGTACAATTATTCTAGCACACCTCGAAATCCTTTTTGATAGGTTTTTATTCTTAATACTACTATTATTACTTAATAATACTGAAACGTTATCAAATTGATAAATCTGACAAGTCAACCGGAACACAAAAATACCAACCTATACAAAATGTACGCTGACATCTGTCAGAGGTAAAATAACTGTGAACGGACTGTAATCGATTACATTTGTCAACGTTTAAATTATGCTTCTGATATTAGTACGCGTACCTACCTACTAATCCAATATTCATCTACACATAGGCGTATTTATTCAACAAATGCATTCATACGCAGTATGTAGTGTAGCTTTGACATAATTCATGAGGTTGGTTTGCGCTTTGATGACGACCAATGACCAATTGATTGCAAATAAAGGCCTCTGTAGTCTCTACGTAACTCAAACAAGGCTACCTTAAAGCCAGGACAAGTACGATTCTCTACCTAATCAATTTTAGAATAAAGTCAATTCGACATTGTTAACATTTATCTGAATATTTTATTAATTATAGCAATTAATATGAAAATAAGTATTATGAATATAGCAACGTTCTTAGCAAACAATTGAATATTAAGATAATATTTAATTAATTGGTTCCAACAAATTACGAAAATGAAGTTATAGTACCGGGATTCATTTGATTACTTGTGGGAATCACAGATAATGAATTTCCAGGAAGATCCGATTCCAAGTCCAAGTCTTATTAAAATGTTGGCCAAATGTGATTCGGATTCGCCCGTGGAGGGTTCCGCAGCAGCAAGTAACAAAAATGTTTTTGTTATTTACCAAGGCTCTCTCGCGAAAACTATTCATACAAATTACTATTTATAACAAATATGTTTCTAAAACCTCAATCTGGTTTTTTTATATATAAACATATTGATACTCCACACGTCTGGGTTCGATAAAATAAAAATTTTGAGTTTCAGTTCAATGTATTGGGAACCCGAAAATATATGCATTTTTTTTTAAATTTTCATGTCAAAACCTTATAGCAGCGCCGGATCTTCAATTTTTTTTTGGGTGGGGCAAGATTTTAGAATTGCCGCCCCCGCCCACTTTTATTTATTTTTACCTTTATCATCCTACATTTTTTCTCTAATTTATATAATAAGTTCTCTAATTTATTGAGATTTGGAAAAAGCTGCAACTTTTTACGCAGCTGTGATCAGTTTCAGAGATATTACATCTCCTTGTCTTACTCCTCGGTGCCAATGATTGTGTAAGTTCTTTATGTACTCCGCCTGACATAGTAGCGCTCTCGTACAACCATCTCAACAATTCGATATAGCAGTAGTAAAGTCAGGCACCGTTGGAGGGAATGAAGCACAGCCTAAGACTCGATCGAATCGAAGGCTTTCTCATAGTACACAAACGCCAAACATTATGGTCGGTTATACTCTCTGGTCTTTTGTATAACCTGCCGCAGCGTAGGTAATATGTAGTCTATGGTGCTGAAGCCTTTGAGGAACCCGGCTTGTTCAGGGGGCTGGAAGTCGTGAAACCTATGCGCGAGACGAATCATGATGACTCTGGAGGATAACTTGAAGATTTGGCACAGTAGCGTAATGGATCGTTAATTAGATTATTTGTAATGTAATTTTTGACGTTCATAAGTGCTTTTTGTAAGCCTAATTTAAATAAACGGATTTTGACTTTAACTTATCATAGCCGGAACATTAGGCTCTCTCCAAGCGGATACGAAAACTCGTTCGCAGGCAATTCTGCTATTTGAATACAAGTTGAATTACGGACCTTATTGAGGAGAACAGGGGGCCCAAAGTTTTCCAAAAACCACTTGGGAAGAGCTTTCTGGTGAAGCTTAAGATAGCAGTTGGCCAACTACTCACATTACGCCAACAGATCCTGGAAGAGGTTGAGAAATTCTATGGACGACTGTTTTTATCGAGCGCTTATCGGCCTCAGCGGCATCTACGTGCCCCACTAAGGCACCATTGTACGTAGGATATCGCGGATGTTGATGTTAGCTAAATTAGTGCAGCACTGAAGCATCTGAGATGTGGAAGGGCCCCGGGGGATGACGGTTTTACGACAGAACTCCTAAACACCGGTGGGCAACCCATCGTTAGGGCAGGTGAGCTCTTTTAATGCCGTCATCTACAAGGGAACTACACTGGAGGCGTGGTCCAGAAGTTTAAGAAGGGTGATAAAACTCTCTTGAAGAATTATAGATCGATAGCGTTTCTGATAAACGTCTAAACAGAGTTGTCACAACCAGTATACGTCGGTGGCGTCCTTCTCCGGATTGTCCAAGAATACGGTTACGGTCAAGTTTTGGCCCGACCAAAACTTGACCGGCACAATTTCGAGAGGGAAGCTAGTAGGAGCAGTAGTAGTACTAGTAGTTAGGCTGGGCGGCATTAGGCAAGTTACATCAGGCCTTCACGTCGGCGATTCCGCAACGCCGACGTGAAGACCTGACGTCGGCGATTCCGCAACGCTGACGTGAAGACCTGACGTCGGCGATTCCGCAACGACAAAAGTCTTTGAGAAATACGTCCTACCCATACCAACATACGCAGATGAGACATGGACACTGACTACGGGATTGGTTCAGAAATTTAAAGTTACTCAACTGGCGATGGAGCTTGCTTTGCTGGGAGACTTCTATAGATAAAATCAGAAATGATGTTATCCGCAAGAAAACTAAAATTACCGACATAATTCGCCAGATTAGCAAACTGAAGTGGCAATGGGTAACGTATGTCGCAGAACCGATGGCCGTTGGAGCAGACGAGTTCTGGAGTAGAGACCGCGTCTTGGCAAGCGTAGCCTAGGACGCCCTCTGGCCCGATGGACCGATGACTTCTGAAAAGTCGCTGGTCGAGGCTGGATGAGAAAAACGAAGGACCGGAATATCTGGCGCAAAATGGGGGAGACCAATGTCCAACAGTGAACTGCGGTAGGTTGAATAGACAGGGAAAAGGTTTAATCACCTTTCTTGAAGAAGAGCACCAGCACGCCATTGCTTTGGCGTGCTGGTGCCCCACCTTTGGCGTCGCACATCACCGATTCCGGAATTAAAGAGCTTCTGAAGGGTCTTAAGCACTGGCGTGCCCCCTACTTTCAAAAGCTCTGCGGTAAATCCGTCGTCGCGGGGGTCTTATAACACTAAAGCTGTTTCAGAGACATCCTAATCTCGGCAAAATAAAGCAATGTCATTAAAAAGTTACAATTTATCAATTATTGGTATTGATTTTAATCAATATTAATCAATTAAGTTCTATAATGAAATAAGACTACTCACCTCAGCTTTTTCAAAGTCACACTGGATGAAAAAGGCGTTTTATTTCCAATTTAATTTGTATATTTTCTTTAAAAACGTGATCGCTTAATGCAATGAAAAAGAGCTGAAATGTTTATCTTTATTTATTTTTTAATTTTAGTTGTCCATCATAAAAATGATAAAGGTTAAAAGCAGCTAAGTTGGCATCAATTAACATAGAGAAACAACTAGGTAACTTTGAAATAATACATTGCTGCCCTGGAGATCAGATCGCGGCTGCACGCGCCTGCTGACCGTGATCTGCGATTCCTGCGTGTGCCTATTTATAAATATGCAAAAAATGGTTGAGTAACATGCCTTACTCCGCGCTCCGGGTATCGGTCGAATTTATATGGCCATCAAATATCTGCACTTGTACTATTATTTATCACGTGGGCAAGTAAGGTAAATGATGAGTGATCCATTAGTCGATTTGCCGCCTCCTGACCATGCCGCCCGGGGCACGTGCCCCCGTCTGCCCCCCCCCCCCTGATCCGGCCCTGCCTTCTTCCTTTCTGCCTTAATGGTTCGCAGAATACATATACTTACAACGTTTAAATAGTGTAGTGCTAATAAGTTAGGGGAAAAAAGTGTGTGGCATACGGACGGACAGACAGAGATGCGTGTCAAATCTATAAGGGTTCCGTTTTTGCCATTTGGCTACGGAGCCCTAAAAATGTTGTCTTTTATTTAAAAAAATGTGTAACAAGAAAGATATCGTACACATTAGAAACTTTAACAATGGGTTTATATTTTTTAGCCAGTTAAACTAACTGTGTTCCGACATAAAGGGTGAGACGAGCAGTGAAAGTACTTGATACTATGACTCCACAAAATATAAACCTAAATAAACTAGAACTTGGCTCGACACGATTCTAATTAGACTCTGTGCTTGAGATCTAAGATGTTTGCTTTATCTCAACTTATACGACTATACAAACCAAAGTGATGTGCCAAATTGAATGTAGCATCTTTCATTACTATTATTTTATAACGACATTTTAATAAAAGAAAATCATTTAATTTTATTATCGTCCACTATTGCAGTTGCAGTCATTTATCGCAATTTATATTTTTCTCGAATCAAGGCAATTCATTGACCTGTTATATGAACACCAGTTCCGCTCTTTCTCTAAAGTTTGTATTACACAACAATATTATTGCAGGCTTTATTTCTAATTTCATGTAAAATACGTTATCGTATAAACTTGAATGTAGTAACTAAGTTTATTAATAATTCTCTGAATTCTATAGTACAGTTATTACTCGTGCAAACTCATTTAAGGCAAGGGGTGGCTAAGGCCGCGAATAATCCGTCCAGGAGATAGGCCGCCCCACGGGCCTGGACGCAATTAACTCTCGACATGTTTCAATTTACACTCGCAAATACGCGAGCCGACAACTGGTCTATTGTACCCGTTATACCGCCTGTACACATTTCGCCTCGGAATATGGGTCAACGTAAACGCCTAGCGCTCAAATAATGACATTGGCCCAATATGCATCCGAATTTCCATGACTGCCACGATATTGGTTGACAATGACGATTTAATTGACCACCTTGCTGCCGTTTGTGGACTCCGAAGGTTAGCGGTGCGTTATTCGTGTGGAGTATGCATTGTGGGCGCTTGTATGCAGCTACGACGTGAAATCCTAGATAGGTACACTGCACTACTTTTGACATGCATGGTGATGATTGAAATTTAAAACTATGAAGTATTAAGTACATCTGATATCTCAAGAATATTAAGCAAATGTTTTATTATATTGACAACACGAAGATCTTGACGAAACATACGACCGGTCGCTGGTCAATGTTGGATGAGGAAAGCAATAGACCGGAATATCTAACGCACAATGGGAGAGAGCCTATTCAGTCACTGCTGGACAGATCCAGCAGTGACTATTCGGTTGAAGTGAGACCGGCACTTGAGTAACGTCCATACAACAGAAAAAAAGGCGTAGGAAAACCCCTAACTAGACTGGTGTTCTGGTTAAGGTGGTGTATAACCTGTGGATGTCTACGTTATTCATTATGAGAAGCCTTCGTTCAACATTGGAGTCAGTAGTTTGAAATTATTATGATAATATATTTTTGGCGCGAATGAAATCACTCCCTCTACTTCTACTAGAACTATACAAAACTAAATTTCCTTTATTCGGCTTTACCGGCGACTATCCGCAAGTTGTAGAGCCTAGGCGCGGTCACCACTTCAACTGCCTTAAACTATATATTTATGCTACAATTCTAAATGTCCACATAATCAGAAAATAAATCATTTCAAAGAAGAAAGAAGCTATAAAGAACATGGCACTACATCGTTGTACGATAATCATAAACTCAGTTCACCGTGTAACAAAATACCCAAGAAATAAGAGACAAAACAGAATAAGAAACACCATGGCTAAATTCAGTAAGCATTCATAACCGCTGGATCCGCATCCGCAGATAACACGAAATAATCTCGACAAGAATAATGTTGTTTCCATTTCATACACTTTTCTTTTAACAGCGGTTCCTGTTGCGGCGTATAATAACTCATAAGTAAAATTATATACCCCAGTCTTTCTAATGTAGCTGTAAATGCAAAAGGAAACTAAATAAAAATGGCGGGTGGCGTGTTTCGGTGCGGTGCTCCAGAAAATATTATACAATTATTCAGTAATCATATTTTAGCTTTTCGGGTCCTTACATTTCGTCGTGGATTAACTGAAACGATAATGGCTGCGAGACAATAATAGTTCTAGATGGACCTATTTGAAAATATGATTTCGTATTTTCAATGGCCATGCCAGAGATATACTCTGACGTACTTTAATTAATGTATCAATGAGTTTTGTGAGTTATGATAAAATAAATGATTAAATAATAAGTGGTGAAAATGTGAGATGTTGTCTATCTTATCCGATGGTCTGAAGACAAAAAAAATTCCCCATTTTGTGCCTTTGCCGAAGCATCCATGATATCACCTTTGAAACTCGCTATTCAAATCTTTAGGCTCATACGAGTACGAAACAGTTTACTTGCTTCAATCAATCACAGTCGAATACTCATCTTAGGTCACTATCTTTTTACAGCAGACATTATCTATGTAACCTACACCTGCTTCCATTATTCAGGGCTCCTCCTCCAAATTCAACACGTCACAGATGCGGTCTCAACCCAAGAACTCGTCTGCTCCAACGGCATCTTTTACTTTAACTTCAATTAGTTACCATCTCTTCAAAAACTTTATTCTGATTTTACACCTCAGAGATTTCAAACATATAGAGCACAAAACATCTCTTAAAATACTTTCTGCACGATATTTTAAATCAAAACTATTCATGCACTATGAGATAAATCCAATATTTGAGCCACTTTGATTGCCCCTTCATTTGCCATCCAGAGTTCCCGGAAACCGCACGAAGATGGACATTAGGTGTGATAGGACGGGCAAGACAGTAGGTGTGATAGGACGGGCAAGACAGTAGGTGTTCCATTGTTGGAGGGGCACCACAGTCACACAGACTGCTTCTGGATATCCCCATCTAACCCGATTTTCACGGCACCGGCTAATTCCTACCCGCAGTCTGTTCATAGTTTTCCAGAACACTCAGGGAAGATCACCGCCCGGAAACAACCCTTCAGCCAAACGGAGGTATCTCGACGAAGTCTGGCCAAAAACCTTGACATTGACTGTGTCGTATGTTGCACTCAAATCTACAAACATCGCGCCAGTAATCAGACCATTCGGAAATCCATCCTCAATATATGAGATCAAGCACCTGCCTACAACACGATCTCCCTGTACAAAAATCGGCATGATACACCACGAGCATGTGACGTTGGGAAACGATGTATGCTGAGATGTTTTTAATTTTTTTTGGAGCCTACACAATATTAAAACAAGTAGAAATTGTTGTGTGTTGTAGAAAAAGACCTACTTGCCTCTTAAATAGATAGCGACCTTAACGACCAAGTTGTGGGCCCATCGAACTGGAGAGCGTCCTACGCTACGCTTGCTAAAACGCAGTCTCAACTCCTGACATCGTCCGCTCCTGCGGCAATCGGTTCTGCGACGTACATGACTTGACTCACACCCACTTTGACTTGACCGGTGAGTAATGTTGGTAACTTCTACAGATAACAACACTTCTGACGTTAGCGCCAAAAGAGACCTTGAGCTCTTTTCTATTGAGTGACTTTCAAGTTGTGTACCAATCTTGCAATCAGTGTCCATGTGTCAGTTGCGTCTTTTGTCTTTTAGCATTGCAGGATCATTTACGTAGATACCTACTTTGTCCATTTTAATAAACAGTACTCTTAGGGAGGTTGAGACTTAGACTCAACATGCTGGTCAGGATAGCTTATTCACTGTTGATGTTTGGTCGTATTATTTCCATATCTGCAGGTTTAAAAGTATTATAGTTCTAGTATGCAGTATGTATCTTATTATACGTTGGGACAATGCAGCAGTAATACGCCGCAAGGTAATCCACACGAGAACAACAATGTTTTCACTTTATTCTCAGTTGTTTTTTCTCATTCCCATGTTCACGTGGGACAAATGGATACGCTTGGGACCTTTAACATATTTACCGTTGGTTTATTTTGAACAATATGTGCGCAAACATAATACGTTTTTATTTTTGTTGTGCAATTAAAATCAGTATACTCCTGTTGATTTATGAATGATGAGATGTTGTGTGTGGCTTGTTCAGTTTCGGATTCAAATAATTTGTACAAGTATTAGAAGTGTATTTGATCTATTGCTTTTTTTATTAGTTATATAAAAAATAGGTTAGATACAAGCCTAGCGGATGTCGTCAAAGCGCCATGTATCTACTACATTTGCGACAATATTGCAATTTTAGCTTACAAATTACAATATGCATTAATAAAACCCACTTAATAACCAATACATTTTAAGTAAATGTCGATTAGTCTTGAGCATAAATATATTTTTACTTTTAATATGAAACGTTCAGCATTAACAAATTGATTAATGGGAGGGGAATTTTTATTCATTTTAAAAACAGTTTTTAATCAAAAAGAATATGATATTATTATTATTTGCACTCAATGTGTCACCATGAACTTATATAGTTCATGTACGAGGCACAAGTTACGAGTATTGTAATATTTTAAAAATACAAAATAAAATAATTACTTATGTACATTACCGAAACCTACATACGCAAGCTTAATTTAAGAACATTGAGGGCGTTGTAACTTACAATGTTCTAACTTATATTTACATCTACAGATACTATTTACCTATCGGTTGAATCAAAATTTGTTCTGAATATAGGTTCCTATATTTAAGAAAATGTTACTGAAACTGAATACAAACATTGCATTTTTTTATGACTAGTCATAGAAACTACGACGTTGAAACTATCCCGGAATATGGTAAATCATTACCAATCACGTCATTGACTTTTAAAAACGATCTGATATAGATTTTATTTTAAGTCTCGCCACATACATTTCATTTATACTTTATTATCTTCATGATCACCTCATTAAACGTCCCCTACCCATTAAGGGTGCATAGGCCTAGTCTTCCACGTAGGCCCAATGCGTATTGGACGACTTTACGTGCGCAAGTTTCCTCACGATGTTTTCCTTCAATAAACGTTCATATTATTTAAAAAATTGAAAATACATTGGTACGTGGCGGGATTTGAACCTGCACCTTTTAGATAGAAATACAATAGTCCACTCCACTGAACCACCGAGCTCACAAAAACAAAATCCTGATCGATACATAATACTTAATATTTTTAAAATAACGCCTTACTTGATAAGGCTTGCCTTTGTCATAGAGGATGGGTTGTAAGTAACAAACACTCCACCTCAAAGGCTGAACAGAAATTTTGTATCACTTACGTCGACACGGAACCCATTTTCAGACTTCCCAAGATATTCTGACGAGAATGGCGGGTCCATACAGGGGCGTACTTAAACCAACTGCAGCATGTCGAACTTTTTATAGAATATTCTACTAAACATACCTTTGCTTAAAGTTAGAATTACTATAATATTTATTATTTACACTTTACATGACTAAAATATTTTAACGTAGTAATAATGGCTTATAAACATTACTTACAAACAATTCATAAATCCCAAAAAAATTTAAACTCATATTCAAGAACAATTGATTTAAGACTTTTTTTTTAAATAATAATCAGTCGACTCACAATGATAACTGTGTTCTAGAACACGGATATAGATTGAAATTGTTTAAGAATAATTATAAGTCACTGTGTCAAGTAACATCATAGCTCATTCATAATTAAATATCAATGATGTCAAATAGTATGGATTCGTGATATGCTCACAAAACAATCGAAAAAAGTGTTCCGAAGGCGGTGACAGCACACATACACATATTTCGAATTTCGAACACATTTACCGAACAAAAGAGTACAAACTATACTCTCTTCGGCGGTTCGTTTTTGAGGCACGGATGGCGTATCTCCTTTATTTATACAGAATATCATTGTTAAATATGCCCTTCGACAATCCAAAACTTTTATAATCATAATATTACTTACTAAGGCTGAGTAATGTAGTGGCTCAATAGTGCGATCGGTTGACGATCGCACACGTCAAGCAACCATCGCAATCTAAGATAAACAATGAACTAACTAATGCACAATCACGACGAAACGTCAATCAAAAAATTAATGAGCTGCATGACATACGTTATTGTTATATTGATAACATAAATAATTTATCCATTTAAATTTTGACTTTAACGCGTCATCGAAAAATCAAAAGCACGAGCACATTACTATAATATGACGTGTACCAGTACGTGATTATGAATGAAAATTCTGCCCAATTAACGCGATGGTCAGAATTTTGCCGCGGACATTTATTTACTGAGATTGTGCATCTAGTAAATTTCTTGTTTATATAAGATCGCAATGGTGGTTCTCGAAGCTATGCAGGATTATCATCATAATCAACAATGACGTCAGGATTGGTTGAAGCGAGCGAATAAATAACAGCTTTTATTTTTTACTTGAATCGTAGACAATGGCAGCTGATCTCTGCGTACCAAGTCATACTATGATTTGATAATGCGTCTGATTTGCAATTATAAAACCGATCTAAAGCCGTCTCTGGTATTACTAAAATTACTTTTAGGAGACCGTACACCGTGCCTGCCCGCTTTTGCTCGATAATGTGTATGATATCGGTTCAAGTATGCTTTGTAATCTCACCTAGCACTATGTATAGGGCACCCTACCATAAAATACCGTCCTGGAAACCATTATTTGTTTATTTATTACCACAGGAACTGAGCTGGTCGACGCGAAAATATTGCTCATCGCTATTCCTCTGCTGTATGTAAATTAATTAGCTAGATGTGAAACGCTTTGAGAGCGCAAATTTTGTGCGACGAAGTGTTAATAATTTAAACAACATTTATTAGTAAAATAGTATAATATCGGTTTGAGTACAATGAAACATATTTTTTATAGTTATATACCTAAATATCATAATTAGCAACAAATCAGGTCTGTGATTTAGTAAATTAAGGCCCAAGGTCTAGCTAAAACAATAGTTTTCAGTCAAGTTATTATTTAGTTATTTTCTACGGAAGTACTAAATATATATTTTTAAAGTTTTTCATTATTATTTTTAAAAAGTGCTCGTTCAACATTTTTGACAGCAGTTTGCTATTTAAATTCATGTGACAAACAAGTGTTTCTTTGCAAAAAGAATTGAGACAACAACACATTTAAATTTCGTTTTATTGGTTAAACACAGCACCTAGAAGAATACCACTCTTTCTGTTATTTTTGTCAAATTTTATGAAATGAACACGTTGTAGTTGTGGTTGCCACATTCCTTACGATCTTCTTTCCCTATTACGTATTTTCTTTCCCCACAATTCTGAACATAATTGGATTACATTATCCCTCGTTTAGAAGTCGTCTAGCCGTAGTGGCATGTTAAAGTTGAATAATCAATAAGAAGGGCCATAATCACGCAATCAAATAAAACCAATCGTCACAGAATTTGATAAGAATTAGGTTAGGATACAACCATTGAATTTAAATAAATATATATACAGATTATACATAGAAACACCCAGACCTATACTAACAGACATTTTCATGCACATAAATGTTTGTACTGCCCGGGGATCGAACCCGGAACCCTTGGTGTGGTAGCCGACTTCACAATCATAACACCAAATGGGTCGTCAAAAATATATTCGTAGGCGTGCACAGGTTTAATCTTTTTTTTTTCACTGTAAGAGCGGCGGATAAACGTAAGAATAATTTCGAAAATTGTAGGACAGCCGGGATTTGAACTGGCACCCTTCTGGTCGGAAGGCAACACTCTACATCAATGAACCACTGTCCCAAGGACATCGCAAACCATTCCCATGCACCTCTTTAATGAACCAGATCCTTTTACTTCACCACCAAAATAAAATTTATTTTAAAGTCAAAGAGATTAATCAATGCGTAATAAAATGCGTCTTGCTAGCAAGCGTGACCAACGTCTAAACGTACCCTTTGAAACACAGACTTATATTTTAATCGATCAAATAATTAGGTTTCAATCTACAACTAATATACAAAGCAAACTAGAAAATTTTCGAAAAGGCTGCTTTTACTACACGTGCTTTCTCAGCAGGATTTAAACCAATGACATTCGGTTTAAACGACGACTCACGATGGTAGTCCGGCAGCCACAGTAACTGCACAATTAAGTTCAAAAACACTATATTAATTTTAAAAAGAAGCGGTTCCTATTTTTATTTGTGAACTTAGTACCTACTCCAATTTTAGGTGAACATAGGTTTAATTCATATATATATAAATCTTAAACTTAAACTAGGCCCGACTTAGATGATGGATCTAGACAGTTTCATTTATTCAAAACTCGCATTCTTTTATATTTGAACCCTACAGTTTGAAGTAATTTAGGTTTGAAACAACTGTTGGGGTTGCGTGCATTAATTTCAAGACCTAACCTTATTTTCTGTTATTAGGGTTTATATGTTTGAGAACAACAAACACATTTATATAAAGGTACAATCGTCTGGCATTGAAATTCGAATAAGGGTTTGATAGCATAGCGTCTTACACGTACAGTTTACGATCACTCAAGCTAGAATGCATGCAGCACTCCGACATAGAATGGATGACTAAAAAATGCTGTATCTTCTTGGTTAGAATCCTCCTGGCAGCGAAATCCTTTGAAGATTAGTAGGACGATGAATAGGAAATTAGATACTATTTAAGAACTAAACAACTTTAGATTATATATCGTAGCGATTAAGTACATATTGCATTATCGAACATAATATGTGTCTTATTAAATATCCGTGATTAATCTCAACCAACAAATATTAATCCATCTAGATGAAATATCAAACATTATAAACCATACTAACTTGGTTCTGGGAATGGAATGAAAGTTACTATTCGAAGCTGTGGGGAGTTCACTCATCAAATTTGAGTTACGCTGAGTTCCACGACGAGACAGGCTTTGTTATTGTGAACTATGCCCGGCCCCGTAGACAACGTTTGTACAATATTTGTTTCCAACTGTCCTAGTCTTAAAATTTATACATTACAATATAGCTTCCATAACTTTAATATGTTGATGGTCTATATAGCTTCGACGAGCGAATGTTCAGGTGGTGACCTAGTGTTAGACTTTTTTAGGGATTAACAATCATAATTGACAGGCTCACCTTACACCGACGAACATATGTATTTTCAGACATCAGAAGATTAAGCCAGTGCCCTGTAGTAGTTTGTAATAAGCTGGTCTTCTTCTTCTTCAACCTATCGCAGTTCACTGTTGGATAAAGGTCTCCGCCATTTTGCGCCAGATATCCCGGTCTTCCGCTTTTCTCATCCAGCCGCTTTCGCAAGTCGTCAGTCCATCGTGCCGCAGGACGTCCTATGAAAGCCCAGACGCGGTCTCCACTTCAGAACTCATCTGCTCCATCGACCATTGGTTCTGCGACATACGTGACAAGCCCACTGCCACTAACTGCACTGTGATCCTACATAACGTTCAGTAGTTTAGGTACTAACACAAGTTAGAACACAGGCCAGGTTAGAAGACTTAAAGCAATTATGTTGAAACCAATATAAAAATACTTCAGATGGATTATACTTATGTCAGAGATACCCAAAACTGCGGACTCGCTCAGTGTTATTGTTACATATTTATATCGAAACTAAACAGTTGCTTTGTGCACATTTTCCTTCCGAGTTGCAAAAGAGTTTGTACCTAAAGTGGGAGTTTAAAAAGTCTAAAAACTTTAATGTAGCAACTTGAAGTAAATGTTACGACCGGGGTCAGTTCCACGCGAACTATTCAGTTTGAAACTGCACATAACATAAACTTGACAATAAAATATATTAGATGAGTGTTGATAAAATACACAATTGAATGACCTTCTTCAGAACTTGCAGGACCCCAAATGCATGGGGCGATTATGCAGCGATGGCATTTATAACTTTCCATGTTAAAGTAATATCTCTATACTAGCTGTATTTACCGCGGCATAAGATTATGTTCTCCCCTAGTTAAACATTATGTATTTTCCAAATTCAAAACAAACCTTTGTTACTGTTGAATAATGTAGCTTTCGAATGGTGAAAGAATTTTCCTAATCGGTCCAGCCTAACGCGCTAATTCTATATGTTCGGTTCAGTAGTTTTTGAAGCTATTCATTACAAACTAACAAAGTTTTCCTCTTTATAATATAGTTAAGATTATTGAAATATTTATTGTCATAAGTTGTTTAATAAGAACAAAAAGCAAACTGCCCGAGGATCGCACCCGGAACCCTTGGTTTAAGAGCCGACATCTTAACCAATTACACCAGATGGGTCGTCAAATATTCATGCTACTCAATACCGGATACAATTTTATGATGCAAATGTATCAAGTAGTGACCTTAAAGATACTTACAATCATAAATATAGATTGGAATACTGTATAATAGTTTATCGACACACTTCGTGTTGAGCTTTCATGACTTTACAGATTCGACTTAAGTCCTTTTAATTTTCAAATTATTTTTATCTTAAAGTATTCAATTTGATTCTTCCATTACCAATAGACCCTTACCATTCAACGCCTGTACCCATGTTACGGTCGCTCGCTACATTTATAGGAATTCCATTATAGCCAGAATTCGGCGCAATGGAATTCCGGCGGACACTCTTAATGAAGTTACAGGATAATGTCATTAATACACCCCATAGTTTGTTCTATGAAATTTGAAAACTAGATGGATACAAACTTTGATCAGTATTGGTTTTAGAATATATTGATTTCATAATAATTTTCGTGGCTTTAGTTTAGTGCGTTAGTTCTATTTTCATACCACCTAAATGCGTAGCAAGTTTGTAGTCTACAGCAGACTTTTGGCTTGATTTCAGCAAAACGATCCTAAAGTTAAAAAAAAATAGTAAATAAATCCTACGCGATACTTTTATCCAGCATTGGACGTAATGATTTTAGTAGTTTCGTTTCTGATGCCATTTTTGAAATAATGCCCAAGAATGGAATTCCAGTTTTAGAACAATTTCCATAACTAAATAATAAAAAGGAATTTTAGGCACATATTCAAGAAACCTGAATGCCGCACTTTTTAAAATTAAGTTATAGCGATAGTAAATTTAAATATTCTGTGGTAATCAGTTATATTGTAAATCTTTAATTAAACCGATAGCCGCAACGTCAATGACGTTGCCATCACTTTCTAATAGACCCAATAATTGCATATAACTGATCATTTACACACTCAGGATCCATCAGAAGGAGCAGGGTACATTTACCAAAACCTTTGCCCATTCATATGATAAAAGTAAGTCATAATTATAAGTACAAAACGTCTTAAATTACATAAACAGTTCACGGGTTCAATTGCATTTTTAAAACACCGACAAATGTTTATAGTAACACTTTGCGCGAATTAAACAATAAACATTCATATCCTCGAGCGTGCTCCCCGCGTTAATAACAATGAAAAATATTCAACAGCTATCAGTGTCGCGGGCCGGCGCAATTTAATTTTAAAGTTTGCGAGTAAGTATCTCGGGAGGGATGTACAGAATTTGCATATTTGTGCGTTTAAGCCCGGGTTCCGCGGGGGCTGAGTGATTGAATTATTTACTGAGTGGCAGGGGCCCACCGGCGCTTTGCCGACGTGAGCTGACTACCGCCGCGGACAGGTCCGCTTCACATAATTGTTATAATTACCAGATCGACGTCCCGTTTTGATAATAGCGGTCGCACTATACAACACCGGTGCCAGGGTTCGGACGAGGTGATTTTATTTAGTTTGATTTTCCAATTCTATTGCTAAACAATAGCTAAACAAGTGAACTATTTATTCACAGGGCTTTCTGACATAGTTGAGTAAATATTTTTGAAAGTATGTAGAACTTAATTTCTGGTTGGATGCATTCTGCAGCTCCATGTGATCCCTCATTTGAAGAAATCGCGGACAAAACCACTTAAAAAGGAAAGTAATAAGAGTCCTTGAGTATTACGAAAGATTTCTAGTAATAAAGATTAGACATTGACATACAGAATGACATTAGATTCAAATATACAAGAATATGTACGTTGGCAAAATATGTGCAGTGACCCAAATATGTAATGGTTAAACACAAATCCTATTCATATTTTTTTTAAAGATGTTTATTCCCTTATGGGCCGTAAGGTAAGACAACCGATTACAATAAAAAAGTAATTTGATCCCGGAATATTATTGCATGTAACGTGAAATTACTGCTGTCCGCTAAACAGCGATGTAAAAACTTCAAAATTACAAGTAATAAACCTATTATTGGGCACGGCGAGATATCAAAAAGCTATAATATCATAACGTCTAAAGTTGTTGTAAAATTTTATGTTACGACCCTGTTCTGCTAAACAAACTTTTGTGACGGCTGTACCCTACTTTATGTTGTGGTACAGGTATCGTACGTAACACAGTAGGAGATGATGGTGATGCATAATTGAGCTGTCAAGAACATGCTATTATTTTGATTTGTTATTTTATTACCAACATATTCTAGAATGTCTTTTCATATACCATAATTGTTCAAGATGGAAACTAAATGCGGCATTGGTTAACAAGTTATAAATGTTGCTTTGCGGGCAATGTGGCATAAAGTATAATATGGCGTCTCTCCTAAGCATATATCAGAAATTAAGTTATTCGTAAAGAACGCAAGGAGGCGATAAGTTACTGAGTTAGCTGGCCGAATCAGCAAGTTGAAGTGGCAGTACGTTGGTCACGTTTATCGCATAACCGACAACTGTTGAAACAGACAAGTTCTCGAGAGGAGATCGCGTAACGTAGGACGCCCTCTGGCTCGATGGACCTACGACATCCAAAAGCTCGCTGGTGATGGCTGGAGGAAGAAAGTTGAGGACCGTATAGCAGTTAACTGCGATACGTCAAAGAGAACTCCACTAGTGGCGTTAATTTACTATTCAATGAGTTTCTTTTATAGGTAATGCCTCAAAAAGCCAAAGATGTAATGAAATTTATACATTTTAAAATATATATTCGTTCAGTCGATTTCGCCTTCTACTTTTAATATATTTGGAAAATGTATCCTGGATATCAATCAAAAGCTATGATACAATTACCAGAGACGTTTCCAAGAACAACCACTATTAACCGCCCCAAGTGTATATTTTGTAATGTTATTTCCGCTCAACATTCGAGCGGATACGAAAATAAATAACATGTAATAGACACTTGCATCAAAAATTCTTATATAACTACAAAAAAATTAGTCATAGACCGTTGATTAAGCTGAATCAAACATAGATTATAAAGCTATTAAAATGGAAAGAAGTGGCAGTAAAATACCCAAGTGTCTGATTTAATTGCAAGTTTTAGAGACGTTTCAAAAGTGCATAATCAGCGTGCCAGGCGGCATCTTGCCAGGGCCCTGTAGTTATAAATCTGCGTCTTCCATTGAATAGACTCGTGCGATTATTAACGCGCCATTAGTCACGACCAAAAGTCTTTATTTGTGCAAATTCGAACGAATATGTGTGTTGTGCTGGTGCCAGCTGAAAGATTGCATGGTGACTTATTTAAAAGGGAAACAAGCAATTTGTGTTAATACTCGGAGGAACGGCATCACATCGGTCCGAAAATTTTAATTTTATGAGCTTTTTAAGAAATAAGCCCTAAGCTGTCTTTACATACTAGTAAGTTGTAGTTTGTTTCTGATCACAAGCAAAGAGAATTTTTTTTTTCAAATATAATGAATGCAATTTCTGTCATAACTTCGATGCAACAAAACAAATAGTCCGAAAACACATACTTTTTGGTGCTTATTATTTTTTTAGATCCTTTAATGAGCGCTATGCAGCCCGTATATGTTATTTTATATCACTTATAGGAATTTGTTTTAGTATCCACAATATTCCTATATCGGTGTTATCTGCTTTTTTTTAATTACGTCTAATCGGATCACGACTGGGTATTGGAAATCTTAGCATAACGCCCTCCGGCCGATAGACGACCAATAGGAAAGATCGCTCGTGTAGCGAAGATAGAGAAAGCGAAGAGATGGTATAATTAGCGCCAAATGGAAAAAGTTTTGTCCAGCAGTGCACTGCGATAGATTGAATATTATACTGTAGAAGATACGATGGTTTGTAATTTTTAAGTGTGACTGTGGTTGTTGAGTGATATTAACACTTACAATATTAAATCCTTTATATTATTTATATTATTTTACTGAGCAGGAACAACAAACACTTCAACATTTTCTATTTACAAATTACTAAGTCAATAACGTAAGTAGTACAGGTAAATGGAATATTGTACTAATTATGGGAGCGGCCGTCTTCAAGGCAAAAGTGAATAGACTGTTTCCAGATAGGCATGATCCATCCTCGGCGAGTAAAAATGTCCAAGTCAATCACAAAGCTCATTGTAGTCGAAAGTGAATTATGTCTCGACATATTATAAAATAAATAAATATCCAACGTTTACACAGCGCCATCTAGCCCCAAACTAAGCATTTAAGGCTGTTATGTGCTGACTAAACAATTTATAAACATACTATATACATTTTTTTGTAAGTACATACATAGAAATACCCAGACCAATACAAATAGACATGTTGATGCACACAAATGTTTGTACTGCCCTGGGATCGAGCCGTGAACCGTTAGTTTAATAGCCGACGTCTCAACCAGTATACCAAATCGGTCCTCAATTATGTACATAGCCTTAAATGTAGAAAATATGCCCTAAGCATATTGCAATGAAAAACAAATACTGTTATCTTTCACGAAAATATACAGCAATATGAATAATAATGAAACATTAAATATTCGCGACACCGTCCACTACTGTATCAGATACCTGCTAAGTTTTTATGTAAAAACATAAAAAGATAAGAATGACACTTAATTGCCAACCTTGTAGTTGGAGTTTGCAAAAAAGGTGCTAATGTTCCCGTACCACTGGCAGCTTTCCAAAATCTTTTATTTTTGCTGAAATCTATTAGTGGAACATGCTAAGATTCTATCTGTATGCTGATTTACTTTTAACTTTAGAAACCTGAGATTTTTTTATTGCATATTAGTTGTAGACGTGATGCTTTTGTAGGATCACCCATACATGTTTGAATTATCAAGTAATTTAGTGTAGGATCAGGGTCAAAAAAGTAAAGTCAATGCTTATTATCAATATCAAAATTAAGCGCTAACATTAATTCAGTTGAACTTTCAAATTTCAACAGAACGTTAAAGCTCCAACTATAACAACGTTAGTCCCTTATATTATACTTTATACAGAGTAGATGCAGTCCATAAAACAGCCAAATGTTTTCCCGAGGGGTCGTATTGTAACAGGTTGTAAGGATATAAAATGTTTAATAGCAGACACTACTCAGAACAAAACAAAACGTGCGCAGTGGTAAAATTTCACATCCATTTTTGGCACCGGCAATACCTTTATTAACGATCAACAAATATATATACATACGTGCAAATCTGTGGCAGTTCATAGGTAAATTCATAATATCTTGTCAACTAATCGGTTTATTTAAAAGTTTCTATATAGTCTGAATATAGAGTCGCATCATTTCGAAAAATTGTTGTTACACAAATTTACTTACTTCAAAGTCATAGATCATCGACGCGTAACGAATGTATAATTTATAAGGTTACTTATTAGTAAAGAATAGGAGGTAAATAACGAAAAAATATAAGTATAAGTTTATGTTTTGGGAGTCACGCGCAATACATTAAAGCATAACCGATAAAGCGTAATTTAGCAAACTAACTTGCAAGTAAAACTATTAACCCAAAAGAAGATAAGACATGACTTTCCTCATTGGTTTTTATTTTAATTAAAAAATAACATAGCGCCTTTTATCAAATGAACAAAAACATTATCGTAACGCGCCCGTTGTAATTTGGAATAATGTTTTGTGTAATGGTTGCGTTCAGCAAAGTAGAGGGCGCTTTGGGCTTTTTGTCGAATTTCCCACGCCCCGGCCGCTATTACAACCAAAGCAATCCACAAAAAGATAAATTGAGAGTGAATTTATTACAACAGAGTGCTCTCAGCACGACAGATATTCTTGAAGAACACTCAGGTAAACGTGTTTTGTTAATTCTTTCTCTTTTTTCTAATGATAAAAACGTTTTTCGACCGCCTGTCAGGACCTGAAATAGGTGTGCGTAGCATGAATACTCGATCTGACAGAGAGATTATAATATGCTTACAGAGAGAAAATTGGAAATAGAGAGAAATGACATTACGGAACATACAGTACTTTGGATCATTCGTCAATATTATTTTGCTGTAATCACGCGTGAATGCACGACTTGATAAAGGCGTATCTCTAAGCGACGTAATAAAACTCTCATTATGTTTGGTGCGGGGTTATTTATCCACGCATTCACATGTTGATTGAGCAAAGTTAATTGCTTGTTAATTTTGATAGCTCACTTTAAGAAGCGGGTGTCAAAGACCGACACGTAACGAATTGACATTATTAAATGTCTGTTTTAACGGTTTTACTGTTGTATCAATAGAGGTTTATTGCCTTTGATTTTGTAATATGCGTGCTAATTTGTTTTCGAAGATCACTTCAAACGCCCATCTTTCGATAAAGGGTATGTAAAGCTCCAAATACGCGGCAGCTAAAACAAAATTGTCTTTGTAAATAATCCATACTTCAATACTTATATCCTAAATGCGAAAGTAACTCTGTATCTCTGTCTGTCTGTCCGCTTGTTACACATTCACACCTTAATTTGTTTTTGTCATAAATGAACGGGATGGTCAGTACGCTAACCTGGTGGTAAGTGATACGAATGACCATGACAGATGTATTGTTAAAAGAAATGAAAAACATAGTTGGTAGTCTTTATTTTTTCGTCAACACTGCTCTGCGAACGTCACCTGAAACGACAGATGTTAGGTCTCTTATACCCGGCAATTTTTGTTGGGTAATTGATGGTAACCTGGGGACCGATATAGGCAATTATATGTCTAATAGGGATGATGACATTTTTTTTTCTGTTATTATATCGATGGACCGCATAATAATAGAAACATTGGTAAAAAAATTACTCCGTTAACATTAAAATTCACAGAGATTTTCCAATTCTAAAAACACATTAATGGACTTTCCCAAAAACGCTTCATACAAATGGCTACCTAGTTATGACGTCACGCATTAGTAATTAGTACGCATAGTTTGTGAATTTTGTACTACAACTATATTCAATGTTGCGTTTACTAAAACGGTTTCATAGCAAAAGTTGCTTTAAATTGTATGTATTATCCTTTTGTAAACAATTTTTTGACAATTAATGTACTTTAAAAATGGACTTGCCCATCTAACTAAGAAGACTAATAAAATTCATATAACATGAGTTTTCGAGCTGAGAGTAAGCACATCGTTATATTTAACCCAGATTTGTAATAATATGAAATAGTTCTTACGATTTCAGGACCCAGTCATCATGCCTATTCTAATCCTCCACTTCCCAAAAATGAGATATACATCGAAAAGCCAACCCAATTCTAGTTGTGCCAGAAACATCAAATTTGGTAAATAGCCTGTACCTATTTCTGTTTTGAACATACAGATAAAAACATAGACCTGTTTTTAAATTTGTATCACAGGAATCATATTTTTGTTTGTCAACTAGTCGCTAAAACTCTACAACTTCTATAAAAAAATATGTGGTAAATTTATTAGGAAAACCATAAATTGATAGCTAATTTTATTGTAACTAGCTATATGAGCTCAATAATATATAGAGATAGCTATATGGCTTCATAAATTATATTATAGAATGAAATGTAAAATATATGTATGAGTGCTAAAGTAATGAATCCTTAATTTTGTTTTCTCATAAGTTAGTTAATTGTTTTTAATAAACTGGTAAAATTAAACAATAAAAATAACCTAGAGCATCCCTTAGTTTGACCTGGCTATTTTTACAAGGAATACATTGGCTTTCAAAAAGCATTTTATTGTGTGACAACGGTTTCAATACAGTATTAAGAAACAGAAAACTCTTTTAAGTGACATAATAGTGCATTACCCTTGCCTTTATTCATTATGAAAACCCAAAAGTATTAATACCATTATAATTTCAGAAAGTAACGGGTACCGCTAAACGAAGCCAATTATATTTTACTGTACTTTTAGAAGCATCTGGGTGGCTTTACATTGTGCAAAGTAATTAGTATACTCGGTCTTACAATATCTTTAGTCAAACTAGAATCACAAATGACAATTTTACTTGTCTTCATCCGAAATTGTTCTAATTAAAGCGTTACAAAACCAAATTAACTTATAAATTGCGGTTATGGCGAACAATGTCTGAAGGAAATTCTAAGTAGAGATACGTATTAGTATGAAAAGTAACTTTGTTATAAAATCATATATCAATATTTTCACAGACATGAGTTTTTTATGGGTACATACCCTATGTGTCGAAATTTGTTTTGTGAGTCACTTTTTAATAAAATGAAAATTGTGAAACTTACTAGTACTATGAAATTTATTCAAAGTGTACGTATTTAATGCAATGGTGGCTTCTTGGGACTAACATATTGTTCAATTTTCGCAGCAAACCTTGACAGTCTTATCACCAGTCACACTTTTTGATATAAATGTAGATAATAACTTCTACGCACTTAACTTTGTTCTATCTTTTTTTATAATATTAAGTAACCGTTTACGGGCAGTTTGCTCACCAGCCTGGTGTTAAATTGATATGCCTGACCATGACAGATACAGTGTTGAAGGAAAAATTATAACAGTGGTCATTATTTTCCGTCAAAACTGCCCTGCAATCGTCATCCGAGACGACAGATGTTAGTTAGGTCCATTCCCTGTCATTTTAAAAATCACAGTGCCTTCAAACCGAAACTCATAAGTGCATAATACTCCTATTTCACGGGATGATATCTGTTTGACGAGTCATATGGAATCACAAGTTAAATATGATAATGCGACAAATATTGGGGGCACTTTCACCTTTCATTTTCCATCTAGAGGTCCCGGAAACCGCACGAAGATTGACTTTTCGGGCAAGACAGTAGGTGTTCCAGCGTCTGAGGGGCACCATAGTGGAATATCTTACCCAATTTTCATGGCACACCAGCCGCCAGCCGAATCCTACCCGCAATCTATTCATAGTTTTCCAGACTGTCCAGGGAAGATCACCGCCCGGAGGCAGCACTTCAGCCAAACGGGGATGTCTCGAGGAGGTTGATAATAATTAATTTCACCACATCAGTCTGGCCTTAGCCGCCTCAGCTGGATTTAATTGCGGCTGTTCGAGAAAGCCTCCTGAGTTCCTGAGACGCGGCAGATGTCAAGCTCTCATGTAGAAAGGATTCCTAGGGTACACCATCTGTTTATATTTTTTGACAACGGAAAGCACCCAGTTGCGGTAGTACTTACCTAAACGATTCAGTACCGAGTTTAGCACCTAGTAAATTAACTGTCTTCTTTTAGCATTATAAGGATAGAAACAAAGTACGATAAAATTAACATTTATTTCATTTACATGCCATTCAAAGAGTATGAAAGTTATATCCATCCCCTTTATATTTTTGCACAATACTAATACCCGTAATGAGATATAGTTTTCGGCGTGGGCAACTTTGCCCGTTAATTAGTAGCTTCACGTTCTAGTCACGAGCTCAGGTGGTATTCGCTGGTGTGTATTTACATTAAAAGTTGCTATGTAATAATGTAGGCATTTGCCAAACCTACCTGCAAACTGCAAACTGTAACTAATTATCATATTCCGATCTTGCTCTTGTTTATTACAAAATTATTGTTTATTATTATTTTAAATTATTTTTTTTAAGTTTTTATCTAGTTTCAATAGTTAATCTTCCATTAAAAGAACAAATACCACGATATAATAATATTCACGAAAAAAATATATATCATATCCAAACATCGAACTTCTTTTCCACGGAAGATCAGCGTAGGGATGTCTAGTAGGCACATCTGTGCACCGCTGAGTGATGACCAAGAATAATGAATCAAAAGTGACAAAAATCACCTAACATGAACATAAATAAGTCACCTAATAATAAACCTGGCAGCATATATACCTTAGTTCCAAAAAAATATTTTTTTTATTTAAATACCATTTGTTTATTTCCCTTGTAAAATGTCTTATTAGGGGAGACCGGGCAAGACGAGATAGCTAAGACAAAACTCGTTATACAATGAAAATAAAACTCTTTAATAACATTCTTTAACAAAAGAGATAACCATTATACATTTCTCTCTTATAATTAAACGTTGTAGCATGCAAAATCACAGTTTTTTTTTTGGCAAATAATGAAAAAATAAACTCGGCAAATTTCCCGTTTTGCCCCATAACTGGGGTAAGATGGGAAACGCTGTGGGGCAAAACGAGTACGCTTTTTAATCGGGTAGACAGCGTTCACAAATGTGTGCCTCTTCGTCTTCCTCATCTACTCCGGCACATGAATTACGCGCCTAACCGTGGCATGCGCCGCAGATGACCCAACCTTCCGTTGAATCTGAGTATAAGTACCCACAATAGATGCAAGCACAGTCATCATCCTCTTCTTGGATGAACTATCTTCCGATTTTGTTTCATTTTTGCACCTTTTGGTTTGACGCTTTTCCTGCAGATTTTCCTTGTCTGTTGTCTTTTTAATCTTCTTTGCAGTCTTTTTTCCAGGTCAAACTGCACAAATGATTTAAACCAATCAAAAAATATTTTTGTTGTAATCCAAACATTGTCACTGCATGTACCCCAAAACCCTGACGGAGCATCATCCAGAAGTTCTTCTTTCATCCGCTTCCGAGCGTATATTAACTTTGGCGGGACATAGGTGCCAACGGCATTAAAACAAATTTCAGCAGTGACCAACTGACCTCTCTCTGCTGATGAGAGGCAGTCGACTTGCTTCTGGCCCTTCGTTGACAATATCTTAGATTGACTTTTTGGAACAGTACTGATCCCCGTTTCGTCTACATTGTAGATCCTTTCAGGCGTCAGTTTATGTTTGTCTATTACATTTTCCAACAATGTAAAAAAATTATCGACTGCCACTCTGTTAAAAGCTCTTGCAGCTAATGTTGGTTCTGGGCGTCTGTATGCTAGATCAGGGTGTCTTTTTAAAAACCCGCTGAGCCAATCTTCTCCTGCCATACCAGTTTCTGTATTAAATGGGTTATCTATATGATTCCGCTGAGCCAACTGATAAGCTATAATGCGTAGCTCTTTTCCTGTTAAACCAAAAAGCCGTGCTTCCATGGATTTCACATACTCCGCCAGCTCATTTTCTTGCTCGGCTGTGAAAACTGTTTTGAATCGTCCCAAATGTTTTTTCCCGCAGTCGTTATCAGAATCAGTGTCGGCATTAACAGTTTCACGAGCTTTTCTTACTCGTCGTTCTAAGGTCGACTTCGGAACATCGTAAGTAGTCGAGGCTCGAAGAAATCCCATTCTATCAGTAAGAACAGCATTTACTGCTCTTCTCATGTCTTCTTCGTTCCATTTGCCACAATCTGTTTTTCGTTTATAGTTGCGAACCATTTTATCTGTAGACAAATAAATAAATAGGTAAATACTTTTGATCCTGATTTAAGTAGAATTTAAAAATATTATCAGTAGGTACCTACATAGAAAATGTTATTTTAATCACAAGGGCGGGGCAAAACGGGATAGTATCCCATTGTGCCCCGATCATCTTGCCCCGATCCACACGTAGTTAAAAAAGATGACGCAATTCTAACCTCAAACTTTACCGGCGAAAAAATCTGGTTTAAATTTAATGTTTTGGACTCCTATAATAAGCTCGGGATAGAAATAATACATTAACACAGGTACTTACATATCTGTACATCAGTTTTCGAATCAAATTTCGCGTAAAAAACTTGCATTATCACTTTTTTCTCTCTGCAACGCAAAAACGAGTTCTAACCTGTCCGCTCTGCATGGACGCACTGGCGGAGAGTGAAGTTCGTGCAAATGGCGCTGTTGCCGCTCAGAACACAATGACAATTCACGCACACAAGCTTACTTCCCGTGCTGCCCCGAACTTCATCTTGCCCCGTCTCTATATTGAAGGTAAGATCAGAATACAAAGCCAAGATTATTAATTAAACTAAAAATGAAACGCTGACGCGGCATTCAGCCCGGAGACATCCGTCCCTACGTCCTAATAACCGTTTAAATAGCTCGCAGATTTATGGAAAAGCCCAACAAAGGCCCTCGATCCGCCCTCGCCGATAAATCTGCCGCAAAATAATACGATCCCCGGCGATTTGTTCTCGAGACGGACACTGTGTTTTGTCAAGTAACATTAAAGAAAGGATTTAAGAATGATCACCGCTCAGTTCTATTTTGGACATTCGATAGCGAGAGAATACTCTACTGTACTGTATTTATTTTATATATGTATCTAGCTGCAACATTTTTGGCGAGATATATCAAACTTTTAGATTGGCCTTGCAATACTTAGTGTCCCCTTCACCGTAAGAGCGCCCGATAAAAGTACATACAATTTCAAAAATTCGAAAACATATTGGTAACAGGCGTGGATTAGAACCTTTTGTCTTCCAGATCGGAAGGCAACAGTCCATTTTCATTTCTATTAAAAATCATCAAACGAAATAGAAACCTCTAATTCATTAATTAATTTACTCGAATAAACTGAATCGAAGTTGCAAGTGAAATATAAGGTTAAACCACTTTTAGATTATTCCACAACAGTTCGATGGTATTTTTCTAATATTCAGTTCCAATAATGTGAAAATGCACATTGATTTGAAACAAGTACCCGTAATTTACTTTTACAATCACGTTGTGGGTTTTCTTAAAAGAAAATCTGGTAAGAAATCGATATTTTTACGACGTAAGGTTTTCACTATAAAACGGTTTTATGCATTCGTGGCATCTCCTGCGCTTTATTGACTGAGCGCAGCGCAGTCAGTTGCACCTGATATAAAAATGATTTCTTTTATATTATAAAAGTGTTATGGATAGCAGTTTTCTTTTAGATAATTTACGGCTTGCTGTAAATAAGTTTTACATCTTTCACTAAATAAAATGGTTCTGAAAATAGTCGAGTTTATGACTTCTGTATATAACCGTTTTTAAATTAAAAAATAACATACATAAATATATATCTCAATGGGCTATAAATTGTTATTACCATATTACCAGAGTAGAGTTATATTTTATTGTTGCTTGTTAGTTATAAGGGCTCTTTTAAATGATGAAGACAAGCAGTAGTTTGACTTACGCAGAATTGAAATAGTGTACTAGTGCTAATGAAGTATAATTTGGATTCTTATAAATAAATGAAATAAAAATTATTTATTTTCTGACCATGGGTTGCAAATAACAATGTCGAATACAGACTTATCCGACCTGGCTTACTTTAAAGGAAATGAGTAAGTTATTTTTTTTTTGTTGGGTCATATACACAAGCATCACGTCATCATCGTTACTGACCTTTCAGATAGAGACCTACTGAGTGCACCAAATCTCTCCGGAAACCTCACGTCGTTGAACGGATTTTGAATGACACTCGCTGACAACCACAGCCATGTTGGCGCCAAAATCTATGTTCGACAGGTTGTACACGAGTATATTGGCTTAAGGCCTACCAGGTGTGTTATGCACCTTACTAGTACGATTCACAAATGATGACCACTGCGCTGAAGTAATATGTGGGTACCTTTGGAGATGCGATAAGGGGCCACAGCGGAATATCTCGAATTTACGTTTACGCTCATGATATATTTAAATATTCCATAATTCTTCTGTTTCACTATTATTCAAATAGTCTTTATCTCACACAGAAGGCCGAAATACAATAACTTTTATATATGTTATGGGACATGCCCTTGATATCGTAGTTGTTACATTTAGTTTATTACGTTCGTTAAATTAAATATTGTGTTTGATATAAACTAAAAACTAAATATTTCTTGGTCAAACCACACAATACCTAACGTATCTACTCGTAAATATATTATACATTAAAAAATAATTTAAGAATAATTATAGCAGTAGAAGTAACATCACTAGTTAAATGCTTTACGTCCCAAATGCAATTTTGACCAAGTAAATAATGAAGATATTATTAAATTATACGATGATACTGACTCTTAAGGACTGAGTCAACATAAAGCCATACAATTATTTTTTGATGTGCAATTAAGAACCAGGTATTTTCATTCGTATGATTCTTTATTTTGAAATCATATTTAAGAGAGACTTTCTTTCATAAACATAAACTATGTCTCGCTTTTACAGTCGAGTGCACATTAGTTTTGACATAATGGTTAATGGATTTGGTGGTTGTCTTTTTCAAGTCTAAACAATTTCTAATTATTAATATTAATCATGAATTCCAAACGCAAACTTTAATTAAATTCTTAATGCAGTGATTATTATTATTTTTATTGTATAAAAATATTTACTTTACGATTTCTATACGTTTTAGTTCTTCTACTTCTGTGTACTTACATAATTATTTTGTTAGAAAGAAGAAATTGATGTCAGTACCCATGCCAAAGGATTGATATACCTACCTCATAAACTCATAAATATTGAAAAACGGAGTAATGCTCCTTGGCTTAAGATGTGTATCGTATGTACTCCGAAAAACGTATATACGTATTATTGTACCTATTTTCCCCACCGGAAAAGTTACCAAAAGCCTTTTCTATATGTATACTGTACTATTCTTACAAATCGGGCTTCCACTCGCAAACGTACGACAAAAGAGCTGAGACCACCTTTTTTATCTTCCTCTTTTCGGTTGGCCGAACACTCTGAGCGAAGAAAATTATTGCCTCATAGAAAAACCTGTGGAGTTAGCGAGAGGTCAGGAATGAGCATAAAGACGGAATTGCCAAATTGAGAACGCTCCCGAAATAATCAAACAGCTCTCGTCAAACAAAACGGTATCATTTGTCTTTTAACGTTGGCACTTGAAATATACAAGGGTTTTCACCTGAGTAAGATAAGTCTGCAGTTAAGTTTATAGCATATTTCCGTCGAAATTAATACTATTTTTGTGATGTAATTAATGGAAATTTTCCTTTAAGCTATGCTTTATAACTTATAACCATTAGTTACGAACAGGTAACGGTTTTTATTAGCCCTTAAGTAAATAATCTTGATTGTCTTACAGTGTTAAAAACAATCCTACATAATTGACGAATCATTTAGTGTTGCGGTTGAGACGTCGACCGCAACACCAAGGGTTCCGGGTTTACTCCCCGGGCAGAACAAACATTTGTGTGCATGAACATGTCTGTTTGTAATGGTCTGTGTCTTTGTTATGTGTAATGTTTACAAAAAAATATGTATATAAGTATGTTTATACGTTGATTAGTACCCATAATACAGGCTTCACGCTTAACTTGGGGCTAGATGGCGCTGTGTGATATTTATTTATTTATAAAAAGAAACATATATTCTACATACAATTCCCTATAGAAAATAGTCGATTCTTATCCACAAAGGAGAAGATTCGAATATTTCGTCATCGGTTCAAATTTAGCAAGAAATGTTACATCGTGTGATTTGTCCTAGTTTAGGTCATTGCAGACTGAATTACTTAATTATCCGAAAAGAAAGACGAGTCTGTGTGTGTCACGTTAAGCCGTCGGTCCCGGCAACAGTTTTAGGGTAGTAATGTTATCACCCATCAATGCGCATTGGGCCCACATGATGGGTTACCCTGCAGATGAACTATACCCTGCAATGGACCGTTATAGGCTGAAGATGATGTAGTTTAAAAAACAAATAAATTAAAAATTATTACTTTGATAAACAACCAGACGTGTTTAACATTCTGACTGAAACATTACAGCTTAAGACGTTTTACACATGAATTATGTGAGCGTTTATACTAAATTTATTATTATTACACACACACAACAATACGCACTCGAAATCTGAATTGGCAATTTAATACATCGAGTTATGCTTGAGTTTCTTTTAGGCATAAAGTCAAATATGAAAATATTCGTAAGGCAAATAAACTTAGCGATATTTTGCGGTACCGGTAAAGTACCTTTATTGTTTTTTTTAATAAATTGAATTCAAATATCTAGTGCAATATGAGCTAGTCATATGTCCAGCAGTGAACTGTTCGGTTTTAAAGAGAGAACTGAATTGGTAAAATATAGTTCCAATACTTCTTATATGTGCAGTAGTGGAATGAATGGTTAATTTGATGTCACAATATCCACAACTGTTAACGTATAAGATCACGAATCGCCGTCAAACCCTAAAAAAACAAATATTCATAATTATACTTAGCCTTAGACCTCCAAGTTGTTCGTCTCATTACAGCCGGTGTAGGGTGAGCAAGTCTCGCAGTTAAGCCGAAAAACCCAAATCGGAATATAAATCTTTTTAACGACCTTCGGAGTATAATGAAATGCCAATAAACACCATTATTGACTTAAGCAGAGTTTAGCATTTTGTCATCGATAACGGTTTGGTGGATTAAAATGTTATTACTAAAGTTATGTTATTTTAAAATAATATATACTCTTACATTTTAAGCAAGTGTTATAGTATTAATAAATAATTTTAGAAAAATCTTACTAAGTGAATAATGTTTCATAAATTTAATTAAAAATTATGCAAAAATATTTGAAGCGTATTAATTTTAAGAATTAAGTCACTATTAATAGAATTACGAAAAATCCATGATACATACGTTAATTTACGGAAATATTGACCCCAATTTTATAGTCATATACATGCTGTGTGGGAA
Source organism: Leucinodes orbonalis (assembly GCA_019425675.1). Taxonomy (NCBI): domain Eukaryota; kingdom Metazoa; phylum Arthropoda; class Insecta; order Lepidoptera; family Crambidae; genus Leucinodes; species Leucinodes orbonalis. Next base: position 62,867 of record PQWD01000781.1, read on the forward strand.
AGCCTGTCCCTGCCGTGAGATAGTATAGGCTACTGATGATAATATAAAATATATTTTATTTCTATTCCAATAATCTTCATGATTAATTAAATTTATTCATTGAACTTACACCTTGACCGGTATCTTAGCACTATTCTAAGCGTTTCAATAATATTAATTTAACATTTTTAGTGTACAGTCATTAGCAAAAGTGTGTGATCACATCTATAGTTCCAAATTAAATATATAATTATTAATACAAGACACAGAACAATGTTATGTACGTGTTTACATCGACATAGTGTAGTGGCCATAAGTTTATGGCTTCCATAGAGAGAAAGGATTGCCGAGTCGAGTAACAATGGCATACGGACGTAATAATATGACACCTTTAATGTTATAATACAGAATAAATCTGAGTACCACATTTAATTAAAATAAAATATATTTTACTATTTCGACCACCAACTTGTGCGGTCAAGTGTACCAACCTTCCAGTGTAACTGCCACTATTACTCCATTAACACAATGCCCAGTGCGGCGCAAACTTTGCCCGGCGTATTCGTACCTAAGCGACCTCTGTGTGCCTACGTCTCATTAAGGACCGCGACTGTACGACTCTCGGCAGTTTAACAGAAAGCCCCAAGTCGTAATTCGTGGCGTGGGGCTCTAACAGAGCGACTGGCGGGCATTATTAACGGGCCATTAGCCCTCATTCGGGCTTCGGCTGGATCTTCAAGAAGCCGGCCTATCGACAACTAGACGCCGGCAGGGGTATTGTTAACCCGATAATTGTTACGATTACATGCGACTGGTTTTTATGGAATTAACGTTAGTAAAAATAAGTATTGAATTGACGGTTGTGTAAACATACAAAATGACAATGAAAAAATTGGAATAATATGGACGGTAAGTATTTAAGGAATAAAAAATCATATCTAGCATAAAAACTAGCTACTTACAAACAGAACTGAAATCCCACCGAATACATTTCCAGATGACCACATACGGTTTGCGCTGTGAATAGATCTCAGAACCAACACAGAACAGTTACTTTTTATGCAACTATTGAATAATGTTGAAGAAAGTGCTTGCTTATGGCGTTCGAAGAATATGTGTTTAAATATATACTTTACCTTGAAATTCCGTGGCAGTGCTAGACTTTTTAGGACAGTTACCCAAAGGCACTTACCATAATGTAGGTACACTTTTAAAGAGCAAGTTGAATATATCGGTATCTTATAAAAGTTGGTACGTAAGGTAAGAGTGCGCTCTGCTAACCGTTCCCATTTAGTTAATTTAAATTTGTAACCGTGGGTTATATCCCTGATCCAACTCTTAAAGCACCTGCATAAGAGTGGGCGGGGTTTTATACAAACATAATTATAATCTAAAAATAATATTCCACTGAGCCCAATAATGTCACTAATTGCCTACTTTATTATTCAAAACATGAATCCAAGCGTGCAAGATCTGTACTGATCTGCACGGACTGTAGGCTTACTTCAAACTGCAAAATGGGATTTAAATAACATACATGGTCGAATGAAGCCGAGCGATCGAAAAGTGCACCACCCGACGCCTCCACTCGTCCCGCATCCATTTCTATTCTGGCGCAATTTCTCAATGTGGCTCTTAGGAGAATTGCAGCTCAATCGTACATTTGAGCATCGCGTATCGCTCAAATGCCGGAATTGAATAAAATTACCACTCAGTCGGTTGCGTTGCGCGACAAGCAACAGTATTATGCGCTAACTTGTATGTAAATACAACACCCATCCGGGCCCCCGGGTAGTAACTATTAATTAACGTGCAAAATAGCTGTAACACTTTTAAATATATATGTACTGCACTAAAGACTTATACTCGTTGTTTGTATTTACCAACGTTTGAATATGTTGATTCTAAATTTGTATTTTGAGAGTTCAAACAATACTAAAATACACTTTAAGGATAATATAGTATTTATTTTTCGATGCTGAACCCCTCACCGACAATAGTAAAGGCAGACCTAGTCCACCAGTGAACGGTGCATTCGAAACAAAAACTCATGACATAAAACATAATTAATACAATTCTCATCATCATTCATCAATGAACAAATATTAAGGCGCTTGATGTTGTTGGGGAAAGATTTAGGGGGCTAAATCTTTCCCCAACAACATCAAGCGGCTACCCATAACATTCTGCAGGTCATCTGCTCATGTATCATGGGTTCATGATATGAGGTAGGCGTTCTATGCTGTATTTTTCAGTACGTAGTCTCCAAAATCAAACTCTTCGATCCGAGCGATCTTCGTCCTAATATTATCCGTACAAAAAATCTAAGTATTTAAGATAACAAAACTATAGTATGGGAGAGATAGCTCTCTATAGCTTCGGAACTAATAAATCGGGCCTAACAAAATGATACCAAAGCCTCATAAAAAAATGGCGACAAACAATGTGAGATTCGTTTTTAGTCTATTGAGTCACGTAGCTGAATGCCCAACACCTTCCTTTCCTGTATTTACATTTTCATATGCAACACAATTCACACACAATTTCCATAATCAGTGACGGAATCATTCATCAGTCATTTTTAACAATTCTTAAGATTTCTACGCAAATCTCTATGAAACAACATGCTTTAAAGTTCTAGCCTTAACTCTGAGGTCTTAACAAAAAATACGTTCTTTAAAATTCGCTAATAGACGGGTCCCCATAGAGCGAGCAGCCTTGCGAGGCATTTGCCGCGCGAAGCAGCTCGGTTAGTGTAGACGGTCCTCGGCCGAGGCTTGAGCGCTTGCCTCGGCCTAATGATTCTAAAACAAATAAATCTTTTAACAAATGTGGAAAAGATATTATAACTAGCCTAAGGCTAGGCTTGGTAACGATACACCTTAAGGAAAAGCCATAGGAAAGGGTAATAAATACTTGTAAACAATTTTTATTTTGTCAAACAGCAACAAACTAAATATTTCGTAAGATGCAAACAAACCATTACGTTGGTAATATTAAAAATCAAAACAAAACACGATACACCATTACAGGAAAGATTACGGTCTGTAAGTTAATAAAGTACTTAAAGGAGTCGTGAAATATTATACCCTTTATAGCGACCAAGGCCAGGTTGTAACTGTTATGTCTTAATTTTGTTTACGGCCCAATTAAATTGTAACATGCAAAACAAGGTAAATTGCACGTGCTTTACACTACCTCAACTAAATTCAGCTCGATGTCGAGTTGTTAAAGTCTTAGCACCCTCACGCTTAACAGTAAACGAGTATAGGTACTAGACTGCTTCAAGGGAATTGTTAACATGATAAAAGTACTATGAAGAATTTGTTACATTTTCATAGTATTGAGCTTTCAGCAGCTGGTATAAAAGCTGCTGAAAGCTCAAGCTTAAAAACAAGATTGAGAAATAATAATTTCGGATTCTTAACAAATCATTATCTACATTACTTTTTGTTTTTTTTTAATCATATCAAATATTGTTAAAAGTCGTATATATTCCACCTAACGTTATAAGAACATAATGAATACCACGCCACAATAAATACTGTAATCAGTTTATTGATTACATAATCACTAAGGTATTCTACCGATTACTCGTCAAGCGTATAATAATAAATACTTAATTTCATCATATGCACAATCATTAAGCCTGTTTTGAAACACTGAAAATAGCATTAAAGAGCGATATTGTTTTCGTGAATTTACCAATAAATTACCTGCTGTGACCAATATGACACAAATATGGAAATTTCCGCAAAGTTTGAGGATTGGGATTGAGAGCCCTAGTTCTTCTTCAGTGGACTTGACGGCTAACGTAATATATTAAAACGACTTTACCATCTTTCGCAATATTATATCCACAACTAAGAGAAAGGCCTTCCTCACGCTTCCTTCGCTACATCGGTTCAGGTCATGTTGGCAGGACACCAGAGTCTCACTCGCTATTCGACAGCAGGGAATGTTACTTAATTTTTCCATGAGCGGAACCAATAAAGAAAACAAACTTTTGAGTTGTGATATCAAAACCACGTAAATCAAACGAGTATATTTAAATTTCAGAAGTTGTATAAAACATGGTTTCTGTATTCAACAAATGTAGACCCAGATGCCACGTTGAAAAAACAAAGAGAGATTTATAAATGTTGCCGTTTTAACGAACATTCAAAATATTTATACAAATTTCCCAAGAGTATCGTTTTACGGTCCCTCGTGGATGATAATCTAGTTCCAATAAAAGGTACTTTTACGGCATGAACAATCATTGAAATGAAACACAATATTTTTTGGAAGTTTAAATACTTTGAAAATTTTATTGTTGTGAGTTTTGAAGGCCATTTGGTAGCATTTTTGCTTCCCACTCTTTGCGCCGTGGTTTGTACGTAAATCCTATTTCTAACTGTTACAGGCTAAAGGCTGATGCATGTTTTGACATTGACATACTTAAATTTCAAATTCCTACTCTGTGATCCCTTTGGGATCAATAGAGTATAAGAGTAAAAATAATATTTTACCATCAGGTGGTCTGAGTTTTGTGTTGTTATAAAAAACGCAAATTTAGTTATTAGCAGTATAATATAAGCTATAATCGTTTCATTAAGTCACGTTAAAGCGCGCAGCGTGGTTATTTCAATATATCAAACAATTTTATTTATATACAAAAAAGTTAAACTTATGCTATCCATTTCTATAAATATATATTACGTCCGATAGTCAAACTCCAGACACGTGCCTGGAAATGAAACTTCATTCTTTTAAAGATCAGGTTTATTCGATTTTCTTATTACGCTGTCATTATAGTATCATTTAACTTTCCTCGATATTTAAAGACCGAGCACATTAACTGCATCTACAAGTCCTGACAAACCGACGTCGCCATAACACTTGGCGATTTGTAACCACCGGAACACGGAAGAAGACAAGAAATCAGCATGCGAATCACGTCGTTATAACAGTACCCCCCGACGTGTGGAAAAAAGCCCTAGAGAAGGGCTATGTATACATTGATATACAGAGAATAAGGGTAGCGGAACAGTCACCACTGGTACAGTGCACGAACTGCCTGGGGTACGGGCATGGCAAGCGGTTCTGCACTCTACCAGTGGAAAACAAGTGTAGCCACTGTGGTGGGGACCACGTGAGAGCCAACTGCGCGGACTGGCTGGCGGGCGAAGTGCCGAAGTGCTGCAACTGCACTCTAGCTAAGCTAGAGTCAGTGCAACACAACGCATTCAGCACGGAGTGCCCCGTCCGCCGCAAATGGGAGGCGATAGCGCGGTCTCGAGTGGCGTATTGCTGAGGACAATACCGGGGTTGCAGCGAGGACAAGCACGGTAAGATTGGGACATGTAGGGCTCTCCCCAAACCCAGGAAACTGGGATGGGAATAGCTCTGCATGTATTTATGACGTCGCACTCGGGGTCAATAAATCTGAGCCTAGTTACCAACACCCGCCCAAACACCCAACAACCGCGCACACACACACCCGCACCACACAAAAAAGGGTCGCAAAACCAAAAGCGAATAAAAATAAATACGTGTACAAAATAGAAGAAAATAATAAAATAGTAGATATAGAATAATAAAGCATACTACACATATATAATGACTATATATAAAGTGGCAGTATAGAATAAATAAAATAAGATAAACAAATAGAGTAGACAAATAGAAAATAACACTTGTAAAGTATAAAATAAAAAAGCGACAATAGCAGGAAGGAAATGTAAAGATAGCTAAAAGACAGAGAGTACAGTTAGAAATAAGTCAACAAATTAGTCTTAAGAAAGAGAGAAGAAGAAATACAGAAGTAAAGTATTAAGATAAGTTAAAAAAGTATTATGTAAACAACCATAAACGAGGCTAGAATTAAAAAATGTAACATATAAACAAAAAGTTGCATTATATACTATTAAAATAAATAGAACTATGTAATAAGATTAAGTTAAGGAAAAGAATACTAGAATTATATAAGTTAGAAAATAATAATAGAGTTATAAGAAAAAAGATAACAACAGTATTAATATAGTTACTTCTGCTTTTGAAATGATTATGTACCAATAAAGAAATAATAGAGTTTAAGAAGAAAATTATGTAACCTGTAAATGTAATAACGGGAGGTGCAAGTCTATAGAAATAGACGGCAAGTTGTAAACATAAGCAAGAGATCGGAGATAGAAATAAGGTAAAAATGTAAAAGAAGTAATATAAATAGATACTAAGTAAATATTGTAAAACGAAAGATGAAATAAAAAAGAAAATAAATATAAAGATATAAAAATACAAAAAACACCAAAAAATATAAAGTAAGAAAAGAAAAGAGAATAAATAAAGTCTCTGACCACCATGTCAGGGATTAGCTGAGAAAAAAAAAAAAAAAAAAAAAAACCACCGGAACAGGCGTCATCATCATCAGCTCATACACGTCTCCAATCAAGGCACGAGCCTATCCGTAAAGGGTGTTAAGGCCTTAGACGTCCACTCGGGCCCATTCCGATTTGGTCGACTTTACCTTTTGATCTCTTCGGAGGCGTACATACACAAATCTGGTTTGTTGTGAAGGCTCTGCGGCGATGTTCTTAGGGTGTAAAGTAAAGCGAGGTGTAAAAATGTGGCAAAGGTGATGGTTTAAATCTAATTCCATTGAATATTATCCATCCATTTGACCCTTATGTCTAGAAATTTCCATATAAAAAATAATGTATTACCTACTGGCCAATTATTCCCGAGACCCGTAAAAGCGACTCATCCCTTTCTAATTTCCAAGGCCTAGGTTACCTCAATATTATCTGGGCATTTACCCAAGTGAGTACTCGAAGAATAATAAGTTTTATATCTATATTTGGTTACGTAATATACATCAAATTACGCCGTACGGTACTCATATAATTATGTTAAAAATATGCGATTGCATATTGTGTGTTTTATAAATGTTATACGAGTATTAATGTTGTCTGCTTGGGAACCTCAACCTCACGTTTTCTTCGTTCATAAAAGTTATCCCTTTCGTATAAGTAGCTGTATTTAGGGCATAAGAGTCTTTATTGTATTGCCTGACACACAATGGCAATAAAATTACTAGATACTGTGACAACTTGGGACTCAAAGATATCAAGTTGTCACAATAAAATTTCAACAGAAAGTAAATTATGCTCGAATCAATATAATATATTTCAAAGTATTCTATAGAATTCTTGATCTTTAAAGTTTTCAATATAAAGACTTACTCCCTTTTCATAAACTTCTAATAATACGTCGCTCTAACTATTAAGATAATTAATCTCCTTTTACCTCGAATATCGTCCATTGTCATGATGACATTCAAACTGATTCTTCATTAAAATAGCGGCTTTCCATTAACTTCATTAAAGCAGAGAATAAAACGCAATTGTGAAAGTCTATACATTACAACAACCCGTGAAGTTCAGTTCGGGATATGGTACGTACCAATGTATTTTCGAATTTTCGAAATTATATGTAAGTTATCAACACTCTAACGGTAAAGGAAAACATCGTGAGGAAACTTGCGCACGCCTGGGAAGCGATTCAAAGGTTGTTCGTAAAGTCGGTCAATCCGCATTGGGCCCGCGTGGATGACTAAGGCCTAATCACCCTATACGGGTAGGCTCGTGCCCCTCGGTGGGGACGTAGGTATAATGAGCTGATGATGAGGTTGATGATGATTAAGAACATAAAATTGTAACACAACTATTACCTACACTGATGATGTTGAAAGTAAATAGTTTATATCTGAAAAATATACTACATTTAAAAAATCCCTACAAATCCCAGTAAAGGTTTATTACCTTAAAAAATAATAATAATGCTTCATTAAAGAGTATGTTAGAAATAGTTTTCTTGACAATACTAGAAAACCTTTTACAATGCGAATACTTTAGCCCTCAATTCTCAACGGCCCTCGTTTATAATTGAAATGCTTGGCAAAAACCAATTATGATTTTTGTATTCTGGATTTTTAGAAAAAAATATCTTGTTAGCCTCCACTGTCAACACGTACTGAGTTTTTTAATATAATACGTCAATACCATATAGATAAGTAATTCCTATTGAATTATTTATTCTACCAATTCATTAATTAAGGACTAGTCGTAGCTAGCCTCGCTCTTGTGGCTTATGTTCAAAAGTTATCTAAGGCTGGAGAGCGATAATTGTGTTATACACTTGCATGTTCGTAAAGGGCACTGTAACTAGTGCAATTACTAGATAAGATCAACCTACATAATTTTTAAAAAGTTCTTCTATATTAGAGCCCATATCACGAGCCGTTTATTTGAGGTATTATTAGTAAAAACATTAATCAATCTAATAACTAATCACAACTTCCATTTGAGCTAACATAAATGTCATTAAACGTGTCACTCAGTGGTCACTTAGTGATTTTACTACAGTCGTACAGTTATGGGTAATTTGAAGTTCCTCTGTAATTTGTTAAAAGTGAATCCTCCGAGGCATACATTGGCAATCCCAATCACATAACAAGGTAGGTCCTAACGGGAACAACCCAATTTAGTTGTGTACAAGTTTATTTGGGTATCTGTCCGTGGGGTATTATAATAAATGGAAGGACAAATTCGCGACCTTTCCGTTATATTGAAATTTCACCAACTACTCAAATAGACATTTATTTTAATTAATGGTCTTTGTTGCTTAGTGGACGGGGTATTTTCGTTAACTAGATTGGACCAACTGGTAATTATAATTACTACTGGGAAATTAATCAATATTTATTTACTATCAAAATAACTATCTATACTTTATCCAATAAACAAATACTAAATGAACCAATATATTCTTGCCAAATAATAGGCTAGTGTCAGGCGTACCGCCAACTCGCACTACACCAGCGTGATGTGTTAACACCCAATGTTTGAAGTGTTAGGTACTAGGTTAGCTCAATCAGTATCAAGTGTAAGTCTAGATATCCTTTTAGATAAGTAATCACCGCAGTGCCAGATATGATCCCGTGATATAAGATTCTTATACACTTTTTTACTTTGGTACAGTGTAGTATTACTAGAAAAATATTGGGTACGTGAAACAAAACATCTGTTGACTCGAGTAACGGGCACAGGAAAGTATCACAAGAAAACAAGTTCTATCCATTGACCCGTCCAAAAACATTAACTGGGATAATAAGTGGTTATATTAATACCATCTCTACCTACATCGTTCTTGAATTTTAGAAATCAACAAATTAAAAATTAGCTTAATAATATTTAAAGCTAACTTCAATTTACTCACTGACCTGATTTACAGCGCTACATATAAATTACCATAGATCAATTCAGACGTCAATCGACACGCCATTCGCCTACAATTGCTAGCTGCCGCACCAGCTAGACGTCGTTAAAACGTAAGTCAGCGAATCAATTATCCGACAGTTTATTGTAATCCCTAAAAAGTCAAAAGCAGGGATTGGTTTGCACGCTGGCCGAGGCAAGTGGGGGTAATTAATTGCGCGTAGCGTTTTTGCAACGGCCTGAGAAGCAAACGGGCAAGATTTATCGTCCGCGCCACTTCACTCCGTCTCTCCGGCAAATTACTAATCTTTTCTTTAATTCTGATCCCTTGTTTTCTTCAGACGGTAATAGAGCCGTGAGCCGGATTAAAGGAAATGCTCGTTCCGGACTCGTTTATATTGCATTGCTCGGAAAAAACGCTTGGCTACATACTTGTAATATGAGACGTACATAACGCTATACTGTGTATAATAGGGTTCCTTAGGTGTAAGCAGAAATAGGAACTTGTGTCGGCGCTTGAAGAAATTAGAAATAACTTCCTGTTTGTAGTGACATCAGCGAAACTTTTTGTTTTACTTTATTTACCTATTATTTGATGTTTTAATATATTATAACAAAGTATAGTTCCACGATTTGGCAACACGCGATTGACAATACTTTGTAAAAGCAAAAAGGTTTTTTCACTGGAGATATCAAACATGTTTATTTAAATATTGACACTGAAAATTTAGGTCTAGTCACCAGATTTTAATTTTAATTCAGGTCAAGCTTCAGCTTAAATCGCTGACATGTAGTCGTACTAAGGCATAATATGGAATACAGGAAACGACAGAACAAATATTCAATATAATAAATATATTAAGATGCACTCTCATGATTGCCAGCATTAAAGTTCTTTTATAACTTTAGTTAAAATAAAGACAAAAAAGAGTAAGATAAATTAATATGTAAGAGCGTCAGATAAACGTACATATATTTCGAATATTCGAAAAGACGTTGGTTGGCGGCGAGATTTGAATTTCGCCCATCAGTTCGGAAGGCAACAGTCCAAACCAATGAGCTACCGACGCTCCAACCGTAATAATTAATATATAATTAATCTGGAAGTCTTAACAAATTAAAACTGTTATTTTTCATTGCACATTGTTATTCTTGGTTATAATATATCATTATTATTATTGCCATTATTGATTAAGGTAAAATAGAATAGTAGGTATTTAAACCAACCCCTTTAAATATAAACAAAATAACTTATAGATGAGACTTATTTCTCGTCTTCATAAATACTAAAACATCCGCAGATTCATATTCAAAATTCAATTACGAATGGCCCGACCAAACTCGAGTTCCATCTATTTGCGCACGAGCCAGCATGGAAGCCAGCGATGCGTTGCTTCGTACAAAGCTATCAAGAAATGCTGACAAAGGCCCCTTAGTGGTCTACAGCGTCACTGAAACATAAAGTTCCAAGTTGAATCGTCCCTAAAATCTGTGAAAATCGCAATGTCGGTATTTAAAAGATGCTTGACTTAAGAACTCGACTCTAAATGCCGGCGTAAAATATTAGGAAAGTTGACAACTTACCTTAGCGTAGTTCAATAGCTCATTGTGTTTAATTAATAGGACTTAAACTTTTAGCTTGTGATTTTAGAAAGGCGGAAGAATGGCTTTTTCATGGTACACTTTAAATAATGATTTATAAAAATACTATCGAAAATAATACAATCAAAACGTTTTTTGACATGTTGTTCTGGGTTCAGCAAATATAGGTACATGAATGTATACTGATGAAGACATCTAGCTCACATTGCATGTAAATTGTATTACTACTGTAATGTTGATTACATTCAAATTATATTGTTTCATACATATATATTTCTTTTTATTATGATTTGTGAAGCTTTCGTAGTAAGAATACGATTCATCATCACCATCAGCTTATTAAACGTCCCCACCGAGGGGCACGAGCCTACCCGTATAGGGTGATTAGGCCTTAGTCGTCCACGCGGGTCCAGTCCGGATTGGACGACTTCACACACAACCTTCGAATCTCTTCGCAGGCGTGCATGAAGGTTTCCTCACGATGTTTTCCTTCACCGTAAGAACGTCGGATAACGTACATATAATTTTCGAAAATACATTGGTACGTGTCGGGATTTGAACCTCAGCCCTCCCGGTAGGAAGGCGTCAGTCCACACCACTGAGCCACCGACGCTCTACAAATACGATTAAGTGTACTTATTTTAATATACGCAGCCGAAATAAATACAATGGATATTTAAGTAACCTAAATACTATGATAACAAAACAACGGATTTAAGTATTCATATCCATACCTTTTTGATATCATCAGACATAATATAGTTGTAGTAGCGTACTTCTCAAAAATAACACCTGTGGGTCATTAATAATTGTATCTAAATAACAACCAATCATTATTATAATAAGTTAATGAACAATCCTACAACTAACGAGCAAAAACTAGGGCAAATTGTAACTACGAATATGAGATTGGTGTTATTATAAAGCCCAAGTTTTCATTGAAATATAAGGTCAAAGTTCACCATAATTGGTTAGGATGAAAGTTGTACGTGTAAATTTGGACCATGTCAGAGATTATCACGCCAACTAAACCTAACATATTCCCTCGAGAGATCGAACGATTCTAATCGACTTACTTTCTGATCAATTTAACTTGCCGTTAATAGAGTAACAACCGATGTCTATCGATTGGTTTCTATAAATGGACGTAATAATAGTGTTTTTTTTTACTTTGAGTTATTGTTACATCTTTTATCAAGGCATCGTATTCCTTTATTGTTAAATATGTTGTTAATTGAATAAAGATGAAAGCCGTGAAAATAATATTCTTTGCAAGATATTATTAATTCTGAAATGTTCGGAGTAGCAGTTATTTAATAAAACCATAAGCTTGAAACCGTATCAAAACAATAGTTATTTATAAGTTTCATATTATATTGTAGTACAAGTGAATTATTTCGTGCCTTATATTTTTACAAAAACATTCAATATTTAAAACGACGTCTATGTGAATTTGTTTCATTTTTTCATCATGATTTTAAAACAAGGACAGTTTTAATATTCCTAACCTCTAAATTATGGTTCAAGCACCAAAGAATATAAATTCGTTCTCTTGAGCGTCGGTGGCTCAATGGTGTGGACTGTCGCCTTCCTACCGGGAGGGCTGAGGTTCAAATCCCGACAAGTACTATAAGGGTAGGCTCGTGCCCCTCGGTGGGGACGTTTTATGAGCTGGTGATGATGATGACGTCTTAAAATGATTATTTCAGTGGTTTGATTTGCGTAAAGTTTAATCTTCTAAATTATTTCAAATAAAAAGAAGCATGTATGCAAAAAAGACAATACCGTGCTAAGGAGGGATTAGCTGATGATAATGAAAATGCAAATAAATTTATAACTTAAAACTTGTTGCCTTGCGACAACTCTCAGTGATGTAATTATGTTTAGGTATATAAAATTGGATTATCTATTTCAAGTCGCTTTGTATGCAATAAAAATCTAGTAAAAAGCGATGATATAAAAATAAAAGCCCTAAAAAGATTATTCAAGCTTCATTAAGTCGAAAACGCGTCGCTATGTTTCGTGGTCTAGTAAACAGCACTTTGCTACGCACTGAAATTCATTTAAATCGGATGAAGGGCGCTGTTGATACCAGATGGTAAAAGTGCTCTCCTCACAGAGATGCTACTTTAACATGTACGTTTTGTCTTGCTATGTCCAAATCTCAAATGACTTTAATATAAATGTTCATTTGATACATGAAAGTTATAGCTATCATTATAAAATATTATTTCCTTCTTTGAAACCTCAATTTCACTAAATAACAATAATTACTCAGAGTTTACATTACTACTGGAATACAGCTTACAGCTTATCTATTCTATAAGCTGTATCGACGGAAAATAGTGACTACTTACATTTCCTCAACATTGCATTTATCATGGTCAGGCGTTCCACTTACGACCAGGTGAGCGCATTGACCGTACCGTTCACTTAAAACATCATCATCAGCTCATTAAACTTCCCCACCGACGAGCCTACCCGTATAGGGTGACTAGTCCTTAGTCGTCCACGCGGGCCCAGTACGGATTGGACGACTTCACACACAACCTTCAAATCTCTTCGCAGGTGTACATGAAGGTTTCCTCACGATGTTTTCCTTCACCGTAAGGGCGTCGGATAACGTACATATATTTTCGAAAATCGAAAACACATTGGTACGTGTCGGGATTTGAACCTCAGCCCTCCCGGCAGGAAGGCGATCCACACCATTGCGCCACCGACGCTCTAAAACGACGACGACTTAAACATAAAAAAGTTAAACTTATGCCATAAGTAATATAATTATGTGACGACCAATGGTTCGTAACCCGGGACCATTGCGTTTTAACCATTATACTACCGGGTTCGATCATCGGGCAGTACTAACATTTGTGTACATTAACATGTTTGTTTGGATTGGTCTGAGTGTTTCTATGTACAATATGAAAGTATTTAAAAAAAACATATACGTAGGTATTTTTATCATTTGTTTAGTCACCATTACATGCATGCTTAAATGCTTAGTTTGGGGCTAGACGGCGCTGTGTGAACGTTGACGAACATTTCTCATTTATTATTATTTAAATAAAGTTATATGATCAGGATACGCATCCTAAGTACTCCAGTGATATCAACCGACTTTGCATCTATGGATGGCAAGGAAATCTAAAATCGTCGTCTAATTTGGCATGACATGTTTAAAACGTGATCATATGACTTACAATTCGTATTACTAGTAATTTAATTTTGAATCTTAACAGCCACGATTAAGACACGAAATGCAATAAATGCCAGACCACCAGCTTCCTTTCGTCGTTTAAACGGCGTGGACGTGCTCTACGTGTGGCGGGATGTTTTAATATTGGGTATGCCAGTCACTATCGTTCACGTCGAGTCTGAAACAACTGAAGTCATAAAACAGTGGCTGCAAAGGCAGTATGAAACTGACCTGGAAAAGTAATCGTTATTTATATAGCACTGGTATAGTTGGTAAGCTTAATCGGCAAAATCATCTATTATGATTAAAATTGGATCGTCTGTTTGTTATATCGTAATAATATTTTTTTCTTCATGCATTTGGACATATATACGGAACACACGCCAAAATAAAAATAATATAAAATATCTGTCTGTCTGTCTGTCTATCCGTCTATCTGTCTGATGTTAAAAGGGATCACTTAGGCTACTTTTAATTTTGAGAAATAAAGCAATTTGAAAGCGCGTCGGCCGCTCGTCCCGGGAGCAGCGCGCGGTTGTTTTTCTGCGAAAGAATATCTTATAACGCGAGTAACACTGCGGGGAAAAGTTAGTATAACTATATAACCTAAATATTATAGCAAATATGTCAGTTATTGTACGGCCTAAAATATATTGATTATTTTAAATGGTTACTATATGAAGTCTATTACTACCTTAGAGTATCAATAGTTATATATGCTCTAAGATTACTACCTAAAGTCATAAGTTTCCTTTGACACGGATTCTGTTATGGGCAGGCGCATCACTTGCAACGAGCAAGCGGGTCATTGCGATCTTTTCCTACACAAAAAAAAATAGCCAAGAGCGATTCGGAGTTTGGACTCGCCCATGAAGGGTTTCGTAGCAGTAATTATCAACATATAAAATAATTATTTATTATTAGAAAATAGTGGTTCACCGTTTATGACATAATTATACTGAATTAACTTCATCAGTTCCATATTTTAGAAGTAAAAGATGATGAGATGGTATTAGAAACTTCGATAAAGTTCAGAAACTTCAACAAAAATTCAGTTTCATTTTAAGGTATGCATTGGTGGGTGTCTGTGATTGCTCTTCTGCGTCTTATTCGTTGTTTAGTAGCATAAGTTAATGTATCTATGTACTTTTTATCCGACCATTCTTCACGGGGCTAAACTCTTCTTATAGCATGGTATTAAGGGAAATATAATATAAATATAACCTATATATTACTTTACAAATATTGATGACAACTTATAAAATATATTTAGTCTTCTAAATGAAAAATACAGTAGTCTCCCAGTAAAACACGGTCCTAAATACAAAACACGTTGTATAAAAACCTCCAAACATAAACGTGGCGAGATGTCTGGCGAAACTTTCGTAATTTATCGTTGTTTGACTTCGCCGAGTGTTCATTATGTTTTAGTATTCAGCTATCTGAACATGCTGTTGTAACGTTCCGAATTTCTAACGGTATAATCTACGCTAGTGGTACATTAGATAGTATAGAGTAAGTTTGGTTTGAACTTCGCAACGCGCCATATCGCCCCTCGGACACGTCTCATAGGATATTAAGAATGACGTAACGGGTTGAAAGTTTTTGGAAGGACTTTATAGCTTTACGATTTTATATGAAAACTGGAGATTGTTAAGGATTTATTTTCTGTTATTGTTGTTCTGTCTGATCTGGAGGGCACAGGTTCCAATCCCATACCAATGTATTTTCAAAATTTCGAAATTATAAGTCTACGTTTATCCTACGCTCTTAAAAAAACATCATGAGGAAATCTGCGGCACGCCTACGAAGAGATTCAAAGGTTGTTTGTGAAGTCAACCAATCCGCACTGGGCGGGCCCAGTACGGATGGACGACTAAGTCCTACACACCCTGGGTAGGCTCGTGCCACTTGGTGGGGGACACGTATAATGAGCTGACGACGGTAGTATTATTCTATGATGCTCCATAACTAATTAGGTTTGCATCAAATCGTAGAGAATTCAAACCTTACCGTCCACCAATGTTTGTGTTGTTTAACGTTGTATTATCTCGGAGAGTTTATTTTTAGGGTCGACTGTATGTTTATCTAAACGACACGTGTTTCAAATTAAAGGGTATGGCCGGCAATGAAATAACTGGATACTGTGACTTATTATATTCACGTCAGAAGTGGCCTGAAAGGTTCCCTAGCTCACGGGTGTGCTATTACAAAGGGGCCGGGGTATTTAATTAAAATACTTAAAGTAACTTCAAACAATAACAAAACATTATACTTATTTTCTAGTATGTGTTTGAAATATAGCTAGTAAAATGACTGGTGGTTTCTTTCAACTCTAAAACTGTCATAAACAGGCGTATCACTCCCCATCGAGTGAGCGTACTGGTCGTATCGGTCACTTTATAGGATATAAATAATACATGTGGGTGTTTAAACTAATTCAAAGTCCCATGTCAGCCTTTTCACCGCCATAAAAACTTAAAAATAGTAAGATAAAGATCAAAATTGCTACATGCCAGTTACCATTATACCAGCTCATATGAAGACGATGGGTGTGTGAGTAACTCATTCATCACTGCACCTCAACCAATCGACACCTTGATGGAGGTCGCTGCCAAAAGGGAATGCGAACATTTCTAGAAAATACGGGAATAAAATAAACGTCAAATGAGAAGCCAGACGTACATTTTTTTACATTAACAATTTCACTTGGCAGACAAGTTTTTACGCGTGAAATGCGTGCTTTCTTTTTGAAAACATTTATCGATAGCTTAACAAATGGTTGTGTGATTCAATGGTGATTTAGAAATCAATTTATGAGAGTGGGCGACTTTACAATCAATATTTTAATAAAAGAGACGCATCCATTGCTGTTGTTTTTAAACTAGTAAAGGAATGTGAAGATTTAAATGTAAAAATTTAATTATTGTGGAACTGTCCTCATATTGAGTAAGTAAAATACGGTATTTCTGCCCAAAACCATGCTTTGTGGGAAAGTTCCCTGCAATTTAACATTAAAGTCTTGTGGAATAACAGTATTCACCCAAACAAATACTAGGTTACCTAACCCTCCCCGCAACGCCCTAGCCCTAAACCAAGGCTCGAGTGACACTTTGGGACGCCCTTAGGCTCGTTGTGTAAATTTTTAACACTGAAAGCCATCTGCGCTCTCCAATTGCACTGTGAAGTTGTAAAGGCCATCTGTGGCCAACAGCAGTAGTCAGTTTGAAAATAAAGATGGTATTTTTCAACGTCACCGGCATTGTCATCAGCCTATCATATCCCACGGCATAAAAGGGGCCTTTCCACACCGCGAAGGTTGTCATGTCATGGGGAGATTGGGCTGTTACCCACCACGCGGGCCCCATGCGTATTGGTGGATTCTAACAACTACCATCATAGGATTGTTACCGGTACCCATGGCTTAACGTGTGTCACGGAATCATCTTTCGCAATGCGGTCATTAAAACCAAAATATGCTGAATATGACCTGTTATCTGAATTTCCTCTTCTAAATATGCATAGTAAATGCCCGGAGACAACACATGTTAAATTATCGCAGCATTAAATCTTTGACACAAACTAAGATCTAGAGCGCATCCTTTGTAAAAAGTTAATTTTAGATATTATCATTTCACCCTAAGTTCTTATATCTTAATCTGCGTGAATCGTCATTTTTTTTATTTAGCTTTCCTAAAACTTTCTTTAATAACAATTATAGATCATGCATCCTATCTCTATAACATTATCAATGTACCTTCGTCAATGGAACAAATACAAGGATCGGTTCCGAAAGAGTGATATTAAATCCTTTAGAAATGTCAACTGTGAAATATAACCAAACCGGGTAAAGACGGTCTGCACTATATTGCCCCTATAAAATGTAAATGTGTGCTAAACAAGGATTCCAATTATTATTGTCTTTGTCACAGTGGTTTATGGAAGGGTATTTTTGAATTATTAACTATGTGAGAGAAATTTAACTAATTCTATGCAATTACATAAATTGACAAAAATAATAAATATTCTTATATGTTTTGTGGACCGGTATTATGCACGATCGATACTATGTACCATTAAACTCAAAAGTTTTTCTGATTTTCATTTTGTGGGAACCGTGAAGCATTTGAATAATCTCCAGACCAATCGATCTCAATTCTTACCACAGAATTCATAATTCCTGTTGCAATTAATTATATGATACTACGAAAGAAAATTTAATATAAAGGTATAAAGGTACCATACATTTTATATTTTCACGTTATCAAATAGATTATTCACATAATATAATCACCGACTTAGACGACGTTCTTCCAAGAAAAGTATTTTTGATGTAATAGGCGGTTTAATTTATATTTAATTAATGCTCACTTAAGTTTAAGGAAAAATGGCGAGATTAGTAATTTAGCTGTTGTGAAAAATAAGAAGTATAATTGCGAACCAATTTTCTGCCATTTTTAAGCGTTAAGGTATATATAAAAATTTAAACTTTTTTAGTAGTTCAGGGAAAGTAGCTGTGCTTTTGTGAGCCGTGTTTTTATCGGAACAATCCCTCGGATTTCGTCATTGACACAAATATTGAATCGAAATCAATTTGACGAATCACTGTCCGACTCAGTTTGACAGAGTGCCGTTACCACGGTAACTACAAAGTCACCTAAACATCGGAAGAAAAGTCCTAATTATATAAATTAGTGTTCTTAATTTAATCCGTAAAATTGCTTTATATTTTACCACCATGTCCTCCCCCATATTTAATATCCCTCTCATTTTTAGGTTCGGTAGCCAAATGGCAAATAACGGAATCCTTACAGATTCATCAAGTCTGTCTGTCCAACCGTCCGAATAACACAGCCCCTTTTTTCTCCGAAACTATAAGCACTACACTATTCAAACTTTGTACATATATGTATTCTGTGAACTGCTATTAGCTTTTAATAAGAAACTTGAAAAAAAATATTTTGGGGTTCCCCATACATTGAACTGGAACCCTTTTTTTATCGCACCCGTACGTGTGGGGTATCTATGTGTAGATCTTGAAAAATGGTATTGAGGTTTCAAATATTTTTTTTAAAATTCAATAGTTTGCGCGAGTGACACTTCCAAATTGAAAAAGTATGTGTGCCCCCCTCTTTAATTTCTAAACTATAGGGTTGATAAAATCGAAAAAAAATATGATGTACATGACAATAAATCTAACAACGAAATTTAGTTTGAACGATTTCTGGTGTACATATTTTTTATACGTCCTAAACGGTGAATCACTATTTTTCATATTAGAGCTCCACGTGCGAGTCCGACTCGCGCTTGGTCAATTTTTATATAAGATTGGCGACGCACTTGATTTTAATGAATTTCTTTATTCATTTGAGTAACATATATTTATTGTGTTTAGTAACAATATGACAGTTGCTGACCCTATGGGCTATCTTGATCACTGTATTTCTCATACAGATACTATGTTTCTCAGATCGGAAAAAGAACCTTATGCTAATAATATTTCAACTAGGTGGACCGATGACCTGGTAATCCTGGTATCATAATATTACAATTTAAAATACAAAGTTATTTAACAATTGTTTGTATTTAAGTCATATTTCATTCGAGTTTTACAACTTGACAGTTTATAAAATGTATGTAAGAAAGCAAGAAAGAAAATGTATGTCTGTGATTTTTTATTTATTTATAACGTAATCAAGTGGAACAACATAAAATAATAAATATAAGGTATCATTGGTATATATGGATACAGCATGCCGCTTGTTTATAACTAATCCTAACTCTTGTTTCTTGTTATAATAACGTTAATTATAGCTCAAAGTCGGCGGCATTAACTCAACAGCCAAGCACGATGCCATTATCACAGCCGAACTAACTGTTACTTAAAGTGTGTTGGTAGGCTATTAAACAATGCAAGGGCGAGTTAACTACAAATGTTCCAAACAAAGGGGTAAACAGCCTTATTACTATCGGCTCATGCGTTACAACTGTAGCCATAACAGTTCTCACCCGTTTAAGTTCGCCTCAAATTGTTCGCTGTGCATTTGTTGTAATAGTATGAACTCCTAGAGCGATAATCGTTATCGAGGTGTACTTACAGCTCTTATGCAGCAGTAACTCAGTGCTCGTGTCGCGGACAGTGACGGCTTCCTGCTGTGACGTAAGATGTGCTGGGGCGTGTCAGTTGATTTACATGTACCTAATGTACCGCAAACTTGAGGCGGGAATTACTCTCTAATGCTTAGTGCCCGTTTTGATTCTACATATATTGTGATTCTTTTGTCATAAAAATGAAGGTGGAAATGCAAATTTTATTTATTTTGGATTAATTTCATGAAAAGTAACAATTTAACCAAGTATGACGTTATACCAAATGATATTCTGATGACGTTCAGTAATTTTAATCTTTAACCTTTTATCTGCCAACATTTTAGACACAACATAAAAACAATTATTTATGTTGGATATATTCTAAACGACTGAAAGGATTTTATTGAAATTTGGTATGGTGATAGATGGTCAACTGGAATAGGACAAAGGATACTCTTTATCCAATGTTAAACTCCACTTCCCTTAAATTGGGTTGGAAGTTTGTATGTAACATTCCGCAATTGTTGAATTCGAACGCTAAAAATTGGTTTGCGGAGTAGGTATTAGTCACAAGCAAATATTAATTTATTTGAATTTGGTACGCAAACAGATAACATTCTTTTGAGATGAAAAAAAATTAACAAAATAAATGCACTAGATGGTAATCCATAAATAACATACACAGCATGGCTCAAACAAATATACAATATTATAAAAAAAATAATGCAAAAGTAACTCTGTCTGTCTGATTGTTACGCTTTCACGGTTAAATGGATTTTAATGTTTGGTATGGTGATAGATGGTAGCTGGTATGGTGATGGATGATAGCTTCCCGGGGCAAAAGCTAGTCTCTATATAAACACACAGATATAATTCAGAAATATTGTATTTCAAAATCCTGTCGAGTCTTTAACGAAATTTAATCAAAACTTTAAAAATTGAGTGTAAACAGTGTTAGAGTACTTTAAGTAGTGTGTTAACAACGTTGGAATAATTGCTTGCCGTTTGTCAGCGAAGAATGTGTGTATTGTACACGCATATCACTGTTCCATGCGCGGCAGTAACTCGCGCGGAACTCGCTATTTAGGGCTGTCAGATAAATAAGTATTTTTTTTGTAGGTAGCAAGCAGAGAATTCAATAACTGAATAGCCGCTTATATTTTTTTAAGTAACTAACTACAGGACGGTCAGGACGCTCACCTGATGGTAAGTGACAAGCCAAACAATGTCAGAGCGTTAATGAAGAAGTCCAACAACTGATAAACAGTTAAAATTACCATGAATGCCACACTGCGCCGTCACCCGAAACAACAGATGGTTGGACTCTTATACCCGGTAATTTTACTAGCTACAGTGCCCACATCCAGAATCACAAACGTGCATAACTCACCTGCTTCACGAGTCGATATCTGGCACTGCGGTGGTACCTACCTAGATGACTCAGTACCGAGTCTACCACCTAAACACACAGTACAAATACATATATGTACTTACAAAGTTTTAACAGTGTAAGTGCTAATAGTTTCGGAGAATAGGGTGTGACATACGGACGAACGGAGATACATCTGTATCTCCGTTACAGATATACAGTATACTTACACATGACGAATCTATAAGGGTTCCGTTTTTGCCATATGGCTACGTTACCCTTAAAAGCAACTGCTTTGGCGGGAGAAGTAGATGGGATTTTATCTACGTGGGGAAACTGAATCTGAACTTTATTCTCACGCGCAAGAGCAAACTTCTTTTAAACTAAGACAGGGGTTACGGTTACATTGAATAAAATACATTGGGACGGCTTCCGTCTAGCAGTTAACTTAACGGCTGTAGTAGATTTGGCCAAAAATATTCAGGATTATATGAATCCTCATCCAGACTCCAAAAGATCTATTTTGAAATTTGTCGGTGTAAATGGGTCACCATCGCACAAAGTGTGATTATACCCCATTTGGTACATATTAGACAACAACAACAACTTTTATTGATGCTCTTTTAATCAAAAGAGGTGAGCGCGAAGAACTTAAGAAAAAATATTTTCACCTTTTATTTTAAGATGGCAACCCTAACTTGACGGCACGTTGGCAGCGAGCGACCGGCTACCAACAACCGCTACGTACGAGCCACATTGCATGTTGCAGTAAGTTTTACATGTACTAAAAGATTATGTATCAAGCTTATTTATAAAAATAAGGGGTTATATTAAATATATCATTTTGTGAACAGCAAATGTCGTAGAACCAATAGGCGCCAGTGCAGACGAGTTCTGGAGTCGAAACCTCGTCTTGGCAAGAGTAATGTAAAAAGCCCTTCGGTACGAATCGAAACTTTTTACTACGCACGAAAAAATTGTGGATTCAGTTACCGTCAAAAATATTCCTTAAACTTGACCTGGCGACCTTCAAGAAAAAGCGTATTCCCATTTAAAATGCCAGCAACGCAATCGTGTGCTCGGGTGCAGCTAGTGTTGCCAGGTACGATATGTTTTTCAAATCGGGACACGAGGCCAAAAAATCGGGATTTGGGGTTGCAGATCGGGATAGGTAACAATAAAAAATGTGATATGACATTGATGACGTGCCATTTTTAATTTGACAGTGATGTAATTAGTAGAAATTATGTAGCGTAACTATATAATTTTTTAATGAAACATCTGATTTTCTCCTTTAATTAATTGGGACATTCAGCGTGTTCCCATAGGGACGCATCATCAGTTCCCTGAAAATCAGGACGTTCCGCGCAAATCGGAACACCTGGCAACACTAGTTGCTGCTTATGCTAATGGCAATGCTCTTCAATACTCTGGTTATTCCAGAAAATTCAAGAGCACTTTCAATACTCTGGAACTACCAGAGTATTGAAAGTGTAAATGAGCGATAGAGAGATGTATGAACACCGACAGCACCGACGTCAAACAAATGCGTCTATCAGAACATCAGATAATTGATTGAGCCTACAATTCCCAAACTAAAACTGGGAAAACGTAGAAAGTAACTTTCTCCATAGTTTTCGGACCCACAGCCCCAGATGAAGCTGCTATTTAATGGCGAAGTTCAAACCACGAAGGCAGTAAACAATGACAATTATACTTAAACTTTTTAGTCTTGGTACTAAAATTCATTTGTAAATCGTATTACTCCCGCTCTAAAAATGTAAAGGACCACAAACATACCACATTAGCTGGTGGTCCATCATCTGCACGTACTCGATCACCCTGATTCTTTCATAGGTATCTGAACTTCCCGATGGAGGAGAGGTGGAACCGTGTCAGCGCAGATAGCGATCTGGTCTGATGCCCACAGCGCATAGGATAATGCGCATGGAAACCCAGGGGAGTTTAGTCGTGAACGAGCAGTATTCATGATGGGTTCTCCTATATAAAAAAGGGTGACTGTTCCGAAAAACCTTAACCAAAACGGTTTTCGGTGGAGGCTTTCTCCTTCAGTGTACTATGCAGATAGAACTTACGACTTAACGTGTCTTCCAATGCATGGAGGTTCCGACGACCGACCATTGCAATAGTTAATTGATTTCCGTGATCGTACTCGTATACCAAATGCGTTATTCAATACACCACCAAGGTTTGGGCTAACGCAATTAATTACCCAGAGAGTCCTTTTATTTCTGTATTAAGCTCTAAACCTACCAAATTACTAGTTATACAGCCAACACACTTCTATCTTATGCAACGATAACTTTTCAAGTAAAAGATATAAAGGGAATTTAGTGACCTACACAGCTTCGAAGTGAAGTAATTTCTTTCAAAAATATTAATTATGTAAAGTTGTACAACTAATTACTGAACACAAAAATCTGAATAGACGAGGTACAAAAAACGTGCGCCAAACTGTCGAAACTAATTTTAAATATTTTACTACACAGAAAAGAGGAGCGACTTTTAATTATTCT
Source organism: Leucinodes orbonalis (assembly GCA_019425675.1). Taxonomy (NCBI): domain Eukaryota; kingdom Metazoa; phylum Arthropoda; class Insecta; order Lepidoptera; family Crambidae; genus Leucinodes; species Leucinodes orbonalis. Next base: position 86,900 of record PQWD01000781.1, read on the forward strand.
TAATTGGACTAAGACTAATTACTTACTTTAGAACGAGCAATATAATCAGCAATTAGACATGTTTTTGTAAGGCTTTCCTGAAATCTTATCTAAAATACTGATTGCTATATGTAGGTTATTATAGAGCGTTGGTGGCTCAATGGTGAAGACTGTTGCCCTCCTACCGGGGAGGGCTGAGATTCAAATCCCTCCACGTATCAGTGTGTTTTCGATTTTACAATAATATATGTACGTTATCCGACGCTCTTACGGGGAAGGAAAACATCGTAAGGAAACTTGCGCACGCCTGCGAAGAGATTCAAAGGTTGTGCGTAAAGTCGGCCAATCCGCACTGGGCCCGCGTGGACGACCAAGGCCTAATTATCCTATACGGGTAGGATCGTGTCCCTCAGTGGGGACGTTTAATGAGCTGATGATGATGAAATAATTATGTATTTGTATTACCAACAGCAAGGTATGTACTATTTAACTATAGTTAATTACTAGCTTTTCCGCGGCTTGCTCGCATTAAATTCGGGTTAACACGGTACTTTCATTTATCACTATACATAGGATTTCCCCTCCCTCCAACTTTAAAGGTTTCGGGGTCAATAACAGATTTCTTTTTAGCAAAAAATATGTTATAGTGAGCTAACCTTAAAAGATAGACATATGCTGTCGGGACTTTTTTGTAGACCTTTAAAAGGAGAACAATACTCTCATACATGACTTTTGTGTAACTTTAACCGTTTACGCAGCGTACGCAGCGGAAGCTCCAAGTATGAAAAAATACCCCCGATTTTGAAACATTCTTCCTTGCTGCTCCGCTTCTATTACTCGTAGCGTGATGATATATAGCCTATACCTATAGCCTTCCTCGATAAATAAGCTATCTAACACTGAAAGAATTTTTCAAATCGAACCAGTAGTTCCTGAGATTAGCGCGTTCAAACAAACAAACAAACTCTTCAGCTTTATATATTAGTATAGATTAGCGTATTTATCATAATTTCACACAAAATATTGAAAGCCATTGAAATCTTTATACTCAAAGTATTGTACGCCAAGATTTGTAGGTTCGATCCCCACCCAAGTCGATAAATTGTATGTTAGGTACATAAGTGTTATCGAATTTATTGTTCTATTTTCCAAAATAATGATATAAGATCCACTGCTGGATATAAGTGTTCCCCATTTTGCGCCAGCCTCCACCAGCGACCTTTCGCAAGTGGTCGGTCCATCGGGCCGGAGGGCGTCCTACGCTACGCGTGCCGAGACGCGGTCTCCACTCCAGAACTCGTCTGCTCCAACGGCCATCGGTTCTGCAGCATACGTGACCAGCCTACTACCACTTCAACTAGCTGATCCGGCGAGATATGTCGCTACCTTGTTCCGCAATGCTTAAAGGTATTTGAGCAATGCGTCTTACCCGTGGTAACATACGCGGCTGAGACGTGGCCACTGACTGCGGGATTGGTTCACAAGTTCCAGTCACTCAACGCGCAATGGAGCGAGCTATGCTTGGGGTCTCTCTTAGGGATAAGATCAGAAATCATTTAATCCGTTAGAGACCTAAAGTTATATGCTAATGATGATGGATTAATAAAACTTGCAGGAACTTACAAAGGTATCACCAGAAATAAATATACACTATTGTTTTGGTCTTGATACGCTGTTGGGTGCAGTGTACTATCGTTAATGTGAGCTCACGGTTCAAATCACAGGAACAAGTCCGGTGCGTGGCACAACGAATCGAAAACATTGAAACATCAAGAGCAACTATTCGCCTACAGCGGCTCGATAGCGCCGCTCCGAAAGCCCAAAGCGCTCCAATTTTATTTTCACGCCTGCAACTCGCAGATAGGATGAAACTTTCATCGGAGGCTTTCACCAGACGCGCGGTGAAACATAAATTGTGGACGGACGGCGAGCGCGCGTTTACGTCTTTATTTATAAAAAACTAAATGTTAAACTGCATTTTAAAACAACACAAGTTAACTGGACTTACCGTTCCGTCTTGTGTTTTCCGTAAGTTAGTTTTTCGAAATTATAGCTAATTATAATTTGTATTTAAAACTAGTTTGTCGACATGACTTGCAAGACCTACACAGAACAAGCTTAGGCCCACTATCACATAAGCTTAGCACAAGCTTATGTGGCAATAGGCCTGTGACAAATATTAAAGCACCAATATCCGCTGGAGCTCTGGAATGAAGACAGTTTCTTGGTAACCATATCATAGAACCCTCTTCTATCCGACGGAATGACAAGCTATGACAGATATAGAGTATGAGGATGTCTGTCAATAGGTTGAAGTGAATCATTATTTCTGGGGCTAACATGTTTGCGCATACTTAAATATATACTCGATAACTTTATCTAAGATTACCTATATAGAGTTTCTATTACACCAACTGAAACTACACCAAGAGTTAGAAAAACACCGTTTATAAAGTAAATATTACGCATAGTTTGGATTCCCGGAAGAGTTATCTACCCCACTAGATGCTTTTAAACCATTCCATTCACTCAGACTTTATTTATAGAAGTACTCAAAATATTCAAGAAGTATTTTAGTTCACAATAATTGCAGCAGAGAACTGCTTGTTGAAACCCGAAAGACTCGAATAAATGACACGAAATAAACTGTGGCCTGAAGTGTACTACAACAGGTTGATGCGAAACAATGTCTGATAGGTTATCCAGGGTCTTGAAAGGCTTCCACCAGAAAAAGTTAGGTTGATGACCTAGCTAACGCTCTCCCTGTATTCTTGTTACTGGATACTTACATGCTTAGTGTCTTCAAGTCTAGAGTCCTTGTCATCACTTACCAACAGACGAGACTGAGGCCAAAACCCATTATGGAAGATGTATTTATATTTTTATTTAGAAATATAATTGCATATATATTTTTATATTTATGAAATTGACATCAGGTTAGTACCTACTCGTAAAAGATACTTATTACTATTTTTCGTCATCAACAAATAAGGATCCGAATTATTTTGTTTATGTCAAGTTCAAATAATTACTTTTAAAGAAGTTAATCCTTCAATAAGAAAGTTGATCCGAATGAATTGATTGTTGGATGAAAAGGTTAAGTAATATAATGGAAGGAAATAAATTCATGGATTTCCATTTTGCTTAAACTTTGTTGCTGCTTACATTTCCATGAAAATTATATTTTGTATACAAATTCACTGGACATTATTTTACGTAATCATAAAAATAACATTACAGATTGCAATTGGACTAGGCCTCCTTGTTATTTTAATTCAAAACAAAACAAAAAAACGTATTACTGGCGTATGGTAACAACGGCACTGACTCTTACAATCAACCGCCCCATGACATCATTTTAAAGCACAAGCCTATCAGTACAGCATGACTTCTAGGGGCAGAGGCTAACCCACAATAGATATAAGATATACTAGTGCACTAATTCTAAATCTATGGGCTAACCAACCACAGCCGCCCATTGTGGATTGATGTGTTTTAACGATTTCCATCTAAGGAAGAATTGATTGAATAGGATTGTCTAAGGACAATAGCCGCGACTTAACGTAAATTGCAATGATACAGAGTGGTTTTGATATTCTTAAACTTGAATAAATAATCTTCTCGTGTAAAAAAGAATTATATTGGTTTTTGAAAAATAATACACCTATACGTATGGTCCATAAATACTCAAGAAAATTATTTGCTATAAACTAAATAATATTTTCAATCTACTTCTACTTAACTGTTTTTTATTATGAAAAAAAATCTTAAGTTCTATTATCTATAGTAGTCTATACCTTTTTTACAGGGCAAATCCTAATAAGAAGAAAATGCATTATTTTGTATAATAAATAGCAATAGCGTTCGTAAGCAATTTCTGTATGCCAGACTCAGTTTAAAACATGGCGAATCAAGGACTCAGGTAAACAAAAGCCCGTCAATTCCCAGCTCCCCCCACTTTTGTCCGCGTTGACAGATGCGACAGATGAATGAGAACAAATGAATACAGAAGACATGGCAGGACGTCTCGGTTCGGCAAGTTTTGCACATTCCTTTTCCAGACTGCTATCATAATTCGCGTTGAGTAATGTGCCCGCGAAATTTAAAGAGGATAAATAACAAGGTATGTTTGTAAATAACGCAATAAACATTTTCGTCGATTATTTAAGTAGGTGGAGGTTTTTTATATTGTACACTCATATGCCTTATATAACCTACCCGAAACAGCATGATTTCCAACATCAATTAATGTATGCACATAATATATATAGTGAAATTACCGGGTATAAGAGACCTAACATCTGTTGTCTCGGGTGACGGACGCAGTGCGGCATTGATGGAGGATAATAACTGTCTGTCAGTTGTTGGTCTCCTTTAATGCCGTTCTGTCATGGTCTGGCGTATCACTTACCATCAGGTGAGCGTCCAGACCTTATATAACATAAAGATAGACACTTATTATAACATAAAGAAAAAGTTACGTAAAACATTCAATTTATTAATTTCACTATTGCTTTGATGCAATGATTAATAAGAACTATACATTATATGTTATACGCATAAAGTCTTTGTGTATATGTATTTGTCAGGGTGTTTATATGATAAAGAGTCATGAACATGATTATGTTTATTGATTGTTTTGTACATATAATTCGAGTAAGCCGCTTAATTTGGGACAAGGTGTTGCCGAGTGTACGTCCTAGGCTTTTAATAATGTCCCAAAGCCGCCTCATCCTGTATTCGCGGGAAAAAGAAAGGGTGATTACTCGTTTTGTATTCTGATCACACACGTTATTAGTCGGTAAAATAAAGTTAATCCTATTTTTTTATTTTACTTAAAAAAAATGATATTTTAACAAAACAAGCTGTATGCTTTCAAGTTTCCACTCTTTACGTAATAGCAACAATAAAATTTGTGTATTATAATTATAAATTATAATAATACCGTTAATATATACCGTTCTATGAATGTATCTGTCGTATACAATATCACACTCGCGAACGCAAACGTTATATGATTTTTATAGAATCACACCATTAGTTTAGTGTTTAAATCATTGTCAGACAATAAATCTATTCTCGATGTAAAATTTATAGTCCTATTCTTCATGCAAATCTGCTTGACCTAGCGTCTTCACCTTTGTGTTCGCAGCTGGATAGTTGCTCACGGACGTAACTAGATGTGTATGACGTGAGACAGTGATTCACAGCTCTAGGAAAGCTTGTTACCAAGAAATAAAAGGTATTTAAATTTAACTTACTAAGAACCTGTTTTACAAAGTAATAAAATAAAACGATCAAAGGAGAATAATAGTTACTTAGCTATTCTAAACATGCTTTATAAAGTACTAGCTTTTGCCTGCGGCTTCACCCGCGTTAAAGTCGGGATAACATGGCTCCACTTTCCTGGTAACAGAACAGAATAACTTTAACACTGCAACAAAAAACGGAACCCTTATAGATTCGTCATGTCTGTCCGTCCGTATGTCACACCCTTTTTTCTCCGAAACTATGAGCACCACACTATTCAAACTTTATAAGTATATGTATCCTGTGAACCGCTATAAAGTTTTGATAAGAAACTCAGAAAAAAAAATTAGGGTTCCCCATACATTGAACTGAAACTCAAAAAAACAAAACCATCGTATAGTTCTAATGTCTACTGTCGTCCGTATGTCCACACTTTTATCTCCAAAACTATTAGTACTATACTATTCAAACTTTGTAAGTATAATTATGTGTTCTGTGAACCACTATAAGATTTCGACATGAAACTTGAAGAAAAATTAATATATTTTAAGGTTCCCCATATATTGAACTGAAACTCGAAATTTTTTATGCATCATACCTACACGTATAGTTACTTAATAATAATTAATAATGTGTAGGTCTTGAAAAATTAAATTTCCCCTCCCCCTTAAAAGGTTTAGTAGTCCATTTCCGTTAAAAACAATTTCATATATATATATATCACTATACTTAGGAATCCCCTTCCCTTACTCTAAAGGTTTACATTTTTGTGACATATATATAATACTGAAAAACGTGTGGTATAATATCCCCCTTCCCTCTCTTTTAGGGCTTTTGGGCCGATTTCCGAAAAACAAAATGAAAGATTTATTGTTTGTGACTTACAGCCCTCATACCAATTTTTAGCTTTCTACCTTTAAAAACTGCGGAAAATCAATACTTATTGATACTACCTATTTGTGGGCTTGAGGGTGGAAAAAAAAATATGCCATATTTTTTCGTTTCTGACAAATAGTCCGCATACCAAATTTCAGCATCGTACTACAAAATTGCGGAATGTTCCATACTAACTTCCAACCCCCTTTTTTAGGAAAGTGGGGGATTAAAACGGGACAAAAAGTAGCCTAAAACCTATTCTAGGTTACCATCTATCAACATACCAAGTTTCAATAAAATCTACCTTAAAACTGCGAAAAATTGGATATGATACTTCCTCCCTTATTGGAAGGGATTGGGGGTGGATTTTTAAACGCAAAATTATGATATATTTTTCATTTATGACAAATAGTCCGCATACCAAATTTCAGCGTCGTACTACACAAATTGCGGAACGTTCCATACAAACTTCTAACCCCCATTTTAGGGAAGTGGGGGGTTAAAACGGGACAAAAAGTAGCGTAAAACCAATTCTAGGTAACCTTCTATCAACATACCAAGTTTCAATAAAATCTACCTTAAAAACTGCGAAAAATTGGATATGATACTTCCTCCCCTATTTGAAGGGTTTGGGGGTGGATTTTTGAAAAAAAAAATACGCCATATTTTTCGTTCCTTACAAATAGTCCGCATACCAAATTTCAGCGTCGTACTACAAAATTTGCGGAATGTTCCATACAAACTTCCAACCCCCATTTTAGGGAAGTGGGGGGTGAAAACGGGACAAAAAGTAGCCTAAAACCTATTCTGGGTTACCTTCTATCAACATACCAAGTTTCAATAAAATCCGTTCAGCCGTTTAGGCGTGAAAGCGTAACAAACAGACAGACAGAGATACTTTCACATTTATAATATTAGTATGGATGGTTCACTTTAAGACGTCTAATTTTCTTACGTTCCTTTTTCTTATCTTACTAGCGCTGACTAGAAACATTCTTCGAATTAATAACTTCCTCGGCATACAAACTATGACGGAATTCTTCTGGTGGCATGACAATTGATCAATGTGATTTTAACGAAGCCTTTCCTTTAGCCCTTTGATTACTCTAAAACTATAACTCTGTGTCTTATTTAGTTTGGTTTGGCTAAACTTTCGAATGCTCAATTTTTATCTGGTCTAGAATTTTCATTATTTATTTGCATTAATTATAGTTTGGCCCAAATTAATAGCCATAAAGGGTAATAAATAAGACTCATATATTCTACTTAAAATAAAAATAGCTTTCTCTACCTAATAATTGCTGATAACTCATTGCAGGAGGTCCATGGGGTCGTAAAGATCTCAAGTGGGGTCCACTTAATGGAAATAGAAGCCTAGGCACTCCAGCCGGTGGACCGGTGACTGATTACAGTTGTGGTAGCAAGGATGTCGACTTAGGGATCGGTCCGCGTGGAAATCATTTGGCACCCAATTTATACGTAACTGACTATTAGTAACAAAGTAAATAGACCAACCAATAACTAACTTCGAGTGCATATGTCCCTGAGATCTGCATAATCATATTGCAAAAATATAAAGATCATAATTTCACAATTACTTTGCCCCCCGTCAAAAGAACAAACATTATTCGCATTCATTGTTCCTAGAAACATACTTCAGTGATTCAGAAACGGACGTCTTAGGTAGTTATTAATATTTCCGTGTTACCCAGCATTGTTTTCTATGAAAAAATGTGTCAAGCGTGTCATCTTTTTATCAGGTCTTTTTCACGCCGCTGCGTCTTCTGAATACGCTGAATTTATTGCTCTGTACAGCCGCCTACGAGGCAAAGGAGGCTACCGACAATCGCCAGCTCTGCGACTGCAGACAATGACGTCGTTACGCTTACAAGATCGTTCACTTGTCACCGACTTAATTATTTACGGTTCAATGTTAGGTATCTATTACGTACGGATTTTCCATAGTTCTGAAACAAAATAACGAACGTTCTAAGTATATTGGCTGCAAATTTTGATTATTCTTTATATTGCAACACTGCAATAACATTATAGCTGTTTTTTTACTACTCGTATAAAACACTTTACATTAGGTAAATGTAAAGATGTCTGGTCATGGCTAGTATAATATACATTTATCTAATTGCTTGTGTAATTTAAAAATATTTCGTTCTAGATATTTTCATAATGGCTCTTATAAACCACTTCCCCTAATTCATTGTTTACGTAGCCTTAACCATGAGTACATGGGTAGAATAAAATATATTCTTTAACGAAATTTTGAGATGTTAATTAATTTAAGGCTTATTGTGGTGGCGCCATCTGAGTTAGACCACAAGTAATGACTTTGTCTTTACAAAGACACTTGCTAGCCATCAATGTAAACCAAAATTAAATCAGACAGTGTCGTCATGTCAATAGAAAAGTAGAAAATACTTCGAAATAAATAACCCAAATAACGCTACGCAATTACTTTTTAATGTGTGACACTTCCCCGACAAAGCTCGTACATAAAGCTCGCGCTCTTTTTGACAAATCTATGCGTCCTCACATAAAATCCAGAGACTTTTTACAGGATTTACGCTTGGCAAATCCTTACAAGGATCTGCCTGGAATACGTACAAGAACGACCTAAATTTTAAGCCCGCCCTATTCGGCTTCTCTAACGTTATTTCGCCTTAAGACAAACTAATTCTGAGCCAGTCTCTCTAATTGAAACGTGTCGTACCGTACCAGATAAATATTATACGAAGTGCCGGCGCTAAAGTCGCGAGATTGTTACCCACAAATGTTAATTTCTGCTCGAAATTTTGAAAATAGCACTGCGTTTCTGATATATATGACAATGAAATTACTGTTAATTATTTTTTTATACATTTTCAAAATACCTAATTTATGTTCCATTCTATCTATTATCATTATCTATTATCTTCTATTACATAAAAATAAAATTGGAGTATATAAATTGATAACTGATATTGAAATAACATTTTTTTTCTTCATGTATATGAATATATATAGGATATACTATCGCGCTTATTCTAAATCTATGATATATACGGTACATATGCCAAAATAAGAATTTTTCAATTTTTTGTCTGTCCGTTTGTTCTGGGTAATCTCTGAAACGGCTGGATCGATTTGGACAAGGCTTTTTTTGGCTGATAGCTGATGTCAAAGGCAAAACATAGACTACTTTTATTTACAAAATATTCTTATTTTAGAAAAATTATAGCAATGTTTTACCGCGCGGCTGCCGCATATCGCGTGAGCGTGCGCTTTTTGGTTGTTTACTACGGAGAATATAATCTTGTAACGCGGGTAATACCGCCGGGAACAGCTAGTACTTATATGACCCTCATAAATAACCTCAAGAGTTTGTAATGTTGGTATTTGTATTGTAGATATTCTCATAACTTTGAGGTTGTATATGATTGCAAAGTACCTTACTTTAAATTAATACAAACACTTACATTTGTTCAACGTCATTTAGCCCTAATTTAAGCTAGGAACTTGTGCAATGGATACTTAACAATAGATAAACTTACGAAAAATTTCATATATAAATATTATTTGCAATAAACACACACTCACTTTTTGCGATTAAATTATTCCAATTTATAAAATCCATCAGGGGGCTTTCCGCCGTCGCCCAAAACAGTATTAGAATAATATTACTTCACCATTTCTGGTACAAAAATGCTGACGTATGAATAAAGTAATACTGTTTTAACTGATTGCGGTAGCCCACCTGGCCTCTGTTTGATTATGGCTCGTATTCCAGAACGAGACTCAACGTTGATTTTTACTTAAATTGAGTTAGAAAGGGATGGCGCTATTTATCGTATATCCCTTTTTTTATACAGTGGGTACAAAATGCGTCATGCACGCCGTACATTCTCTGGGGTCGTACGGTGTGTGAGACTGACCACCTGCGCGGCCTCTACCCACTAAAAACCCCCCACCGATCACCCTCCTCCACCGGCATGGACTTGACGGGATCAACAATCGTAATCGACCGTCGTCGTCCGGTGGACATGTGACTTCCATCCATCTGGTGGATCGAGTGCAATACAAGAGACGAACGCCCAGATTCAACTCTCGCTTCGGGCCACTTACGGAGGTATATCCCCGTCATCCCACGCCGCCTGTGCGGCCACTGGAAGACTCAGCCCGCGCCCAGGTTGCAGAGCGCCCTGAGTGAAGTATTCCTCCCTTCACAGGAGGGTTCCAGAGCCCAGATATGCGCGCCAAAGTCCCTCCCCCACAAGCCTAGGAGACCTGTCATCCCCGCCACTAAAAAGTGGCCCCCCTGGATACAATCTTGGGCCCACGTTGCCGATATCCCTTTCTAACTCTATTCAAGTAAAGATCAACGCTTGAGTCTTGTTCTAGAATAATTACGGGCCTAAGTCTTTGTCGATGACTCCCAACGTTGAGTGGTTACGGTTTTGGACCGTCCAGTCTAGTCCAGTTGTTGAGGCAGCACGTGCCAGTAATGTTAGCTTTAGTCCCTGTATGAATGAGACCTCTGACTTTATCAATAAAGGTAAAATCAATTTCTATTACCTTATTAATTAATTTATTCAACCTTCATTGATGTGTTGAAATGCTATTCAAAACAATACTATGCCAGTCTGAGCATACTCAGAAATTCCTTACATTGAACTTATTTACATTCATACTAGCTAAAAGCAAATCCAGTGAAAATAATTTTCCTTAAAATATAAGTATATCACTACATACTTAGTATTATTTTATAAAGTCACTTTTTTGTCATATATCCCTATTTATGCTTACATCTTTAAACCGAAGTATGTAACGGATTTGATGCAGTTTTTTTGAATAGATAGAGTGATTGAAGAGGAAGTTTTACACATATGTCAACCCATTAAATAGTGGAGAAATACTGTTATTTTTGAGGTTTGCGGCGGTACCGGCCGGCCGGAGTGGCGGGAGCGTGCCTATTATCAGAATGCAAAGCCGGGGCGAGTCGCTAATGCCCAATAAAATTTTGCATTCATATAACTAAGTCTATCTTCTCATACTGCCTATATCTTTGTTACTGCTATTGTTTTATGTTGACCTTAGCATTGATATCTAAAGGTAAGCTGACGTTACCATACGGCAATACGACCTCTGATATGGTTCAACGGTTATTCCATGGAAATGGGAGCACATGGGGACCGATATTGGAAGCCAATATTCAGTCACCGAGATTAGTGGTCATGGAGATTGCCATTATAACGCATTTGACGCGTTTGTGTCAGCTAATAACCAAGGCTGGATAATGTTTGTGGAGCTCAATTCGGAGCTTCGATGGGACGCGTATATACTGGTATATTCTTACTATTTAATGCAGACAACATATGACCGCATTACATTTTCTGACTAAACGACAGACCACATGACCACTGTCTAGATATTTTCTTTTCAGCTAGAGACATATTTTTTGTGAAAAATAAGCGCTCAGACTGAGAGCTTACTTGACCGCTCGACTAAATTTTCTCTTCTCTTTCCCCAAAGAAAAGCACAGAGTTAGTTCCCTTTTTTGGAAAATATAGGTGACCACCGATACGTGTTTTGTCTTGCACGATCGTCCATGAATGCGCTACACTTTCGAGTTTTCAACTAAATACATACGTACATATCGTATTAAAATATACGAATTTTAAAACATTTAAAATGCCAGTCCATCCATACTTTTATACGTACATGGTGATATACATAGTATTCTTCCCTTCAGTTTATTTTCAGTGTACATACGCCTCTATAATACAGTACAAGAGTTACAATACTTATGTAAACATTACCCAGGGCAAGGGGACTCACCCGTGAAATTCTGCGGGGTATTTGATGGGTCACTGATAAATTTGGAGGCGATCATATCTCTCGATTTCATTGCCCGTTAGATTCGATATTGCCCTCATCGCTATCGATTGGAGGACTTAATTTTAAGTATCTTTTATAGGCACATTGAGATAGTAAATATTTTAGTATTTTAATACACTAACAGCCCATTGATTTTTTGTAAGTTCTGTTTTGTAATAAAATAACTAGGTGTATTAATTTTGTATACGTTTTCATCTTTTACTGTTTTATCAACTTTATATTTTTATGACATTAAGTGAACGGGACGGTCAGATCGCTCACCTGATGGTATTAGTAGGCCTGACCATGACAAATGCAGTGTTGAATGAAATAAGTAATAGCGGGTAGTCATTATTTTCCTTCAACACTGAACTGCGCTCGTCACGCGAGACGACAGATGTTATGTCTCTCATAAAGGTAATTTTACTAGCTACAGTCCCTAATCCCGAAACAAAGACAAACAGAAGTGCGAAACACTCCTATTTACGGGACGATATCTGGCACTGCGGTTGTACCTACCTAGTCTACCATCTAGTAAATAACAACCTTAAAAACTTATGTTAAATCTAATCTTATCTCTCATAGCCATGCAGGGAAGGCATTTTTCCTGCTTTAATGTCCTACATTAATTTTTTATTATTATTGTTACTATAAACGATTTAAACATATTGAATGAATTTTTTTTTGTGTTGAATCGCGGGCGCATTTACCTGTGACTGCAAATGGCTGCAAATTCATCGAAACGTTCGTTGGGATAAATTTGACGGCGCCTCCCGAGCGCCTCTATCGATTTGCGTTAGAACCAGATTGACAGCTGTCAAATGCCAGCTGTCAGTCTAGCGAAGCGTCGGGTCTATGGTCAGCGCCGCCAGATTGAACGACAGTTTTTAAGTTCAACGGCGAAAGCAAGACGTGTTCCGACGAATCGCTATTGTTCCGCATAATCTAATAGTTTTATAGTTGATTATCATTGTTTTATAATTAGTTAAAGTGCTTCTTTATGTTTCTACGCTGATTTTGATGATTAATGCTGTATAACATAGTTTGTGAAATTAAATAACTTTTGATTGTGACTCGAGTGTAACTTCCTTTGTTCAAAACTCAAATACCCGCGCTAGACGCTATGGCTGATTCTGACGAAGACGGGTGTCCGTCTATATCAGAAGTGGGATACGAAAAACGGCACCAGGAAGTAAAAACCAACGAAAAGGATGCTTTGAAACTGTTCAGCACTATGGAAGCCTTACTGACCCGAGTTCTGACGTCTATGCCGGTGCAATTTCCAGCAGATTCTAACGCGAACTCCAGTATAAAATTAGTTCAATTCAACCCTGATGAACCAGACGCTGACATAGAAGGTTGGTGCAAAATTACCGAGCTTATTGTGAAGAGTAAACGCCTAGAAGGTGTCGATTTGCTTGTAGCCCTGACGGGTGCTCTAAAAGGACGCGCCGCTTCGTGTCTGACTAAATTAAATTTAGATGAACTTTCATGGGACACAGTGAAAGAAAGTTTGACGGCAAAATTTCTTCAACCAAAATTATATCAAGATTACTTTGATGAAGTGCTGCGTTTTCAAGTGGGGGCCAAGGAAACTGCTCCAGAAGCTGGTTTACGCTTATGGAACATGATTGAACGAATACCGAAGATCGGAATGTCTGAAGAAGTAATAACCGGTTTTGTTATATCTGTTCTATCTCAAAGAGATGGGTTGATTAGACGTGAACTGAACGGACATACTATTACAACCAGAGCCCAGTTATTTAGAGTTCTTGGCGGTATTTCACTGAAGCGACGCATTGATTCTTCAGAAGTTCAAGAACCCGATTCTAAGCGATCTCGGATGGGAGCTACAGACGTAAAATTTCCCGGAAAATGTCATTGGTGTGGCATATCAGGTCATAGACAATCTGAATGCAGAAAGCGACGAGAAGATCTAAGCACGACCACTACGAGTACGACTCTCAAATCACAGGATTCTACGGGTTCAACGCGAGATAAGACGATACATGTGGCATGCTACTCATGTGGCAAGGTTGGCCACCTTGCACCGAATTGTCCCGAGAAAAACAAGAAGACCGGTGGTGGAACAGCTGCAGCCATTAAAGAAGTTAACTTGTGCGAACAACGGCTGTCGCGAGGTACCTTGAGGACATCTTCCGGTGAGCCAGTCTCTTTTTTATTTGATAGTGGGTCATCATGTTCATTAGTTAAAGAAAGCTTTACTAGTAAATTCCCGGGTACTGTGCGCAACGATCTCGTTATTCTTGCTGGTATTGGTGGTGATGAAATTAGGTGCATGTCTCAAATTTCAAGTGAAGTAAATGTTGGAAAATCTCGCGTACTTTGACGTTTCACGTAGTACCAGACTCAAGTATTAGCGATCCTGTAATAATCGGTAGAGATATATTAGACAATGGCGTCAGTGTTCAAATTAGTAACGATGAGTTCAAATTAGTAACGATGATTCTTCCCAAAAGAACTGACGAACGTTTGTGAATCAAGGGTTTCTAGGCCAGATTTCTCTAAAATTGATACTGACGTAACTGGTGACGATAAACGGGCACTCATTGAGTTGCTGAATAGGTATGCTGAATGTTTTATAGAAGGTATCCCTAGTAAGCGCGTAACAACAGGTGAGCTAGAAATAGATTTAGTTGAGCGCTTTGTCTGCTGCTGGATTTTCATTTAACCTTAAGAAATGTAAATTCATGAAAGAAAATATCGATTTCTTAGGGTACTCCATACAATCTGGTCAAGTTAAGCCAAACCCACGGAAAATTCAAGCCCTAATAGATTCTCCCCAGCCTAAAACTGCTACACAAGTTCGGCAGTTCCTGGGCTTGGCGTCATATTTCCAAAGATTCATTCCGGGTTTTACGAATATTGTCGGGCTATATCCTCTAACTTAACTTAAGGGTTCCGTTCAATGGGACAAGAAACACGATGACATTCGCAATACTATTATAGGTATACTTATTTCCGAACCTGTTTTAACTATCTTCGATCCTGAATTGCCGGTCGAGTTGCACTGTGACGCTAGTTCTCATGGTTATGGAGCTATTTTAATACAAAGGAAAATGATCTTCCCCATGTTGAGGAATACTTCAGCCGACGCACCTCTGACGTTGAGTCCGCTACCACTCGTACGAGCTGGAAACACTTGCAGTTGTACGAGCGGTAGAACACTTCCAGCATTACTTATATGGCCGCCGATTTAAAGTCTTTACAGATTGTAACTCGCTCAAGGCATCGAAATCTAAAACGGATCTACACCTCGCGTTCATCGATGGTGGGCCTTCCTTCAGGCCTATGATTTTGAAATTGTGTATCGGGAAGGCCGAGGTATGGAACACGCGGATTATCTCTCGAGAAACCCGTTGCCGAAACCTAGTGAGGTTATTCCGCCTACATTCCAAGTTAATGCTGCTCCTGTAGCCAAAACTGTTCATTTTGTGGAGCTACATCAAGGGTGGCTCTCTGTGGAACAAAGGCGTGACGCGGAAATTCAGGACTTAATTTTGCTACAAGCATGCATTCTCTACAGAAAGGTTGTGCGAAATAAAATAGTTTCTTGGCTTCCAGTAGTTCCTCGGTCACTTATATGAACCCTAATTAGTCACGTACATAACGATCTTCAGCATCTAGGCAGCGACAAGACGTTAGACAAGCTGTATACTGGTTTCCGCAGATGTCTAAGTGTGTTAGGAATTCATAGAATCTTGCATAGTATGCAAAGCATCAAAAGGTCCCTGTCTGTCTGGAGCACAACCCATTCAACTTCACTCCATCCCAAAAATATCTGTGCCCTGGCACACTATTCATATTGACTTTACGGGTAAACTAAGCGGCAAGAGCGACCGCAAAGAATACTTTTCGGTCATAATTGATGCATTTACGAAGTACGTGTTGTTGGAACATACCTCATCACTAAACGCGGCTAGTGCAGTTCAGGCCCTTAAAAAAAGCTGTTTGCCTTTTTGGAGCACATAAACGCATTATCGCTGACCAGGGCAGGTGCTATGTTAGCTTAGAGTTCAAAGAGTTTTGTGGAACATAATATTCAACTACATTTCATAGCAACTGGCTCCAGCAGGGCAAAGGCCAAGTCGAACGTACACTGAAAAGTCTTCTTACGATTAACGAAAACGATCCGAATAAAACATGGCGCGATGAGTTAGGAAACGTTCAGTTAGCTCTCAACAGTACCAGGTCCAGTGTCACCAAGTATACACCAACGGAGCTGATGTTTGGCATTCGTTCTCAGTCTCTCGAAATATCAAGGGTAAGCGCTGGACAAAGAAAACGTTCAACGACTTGACATGGACTTGGTACGAAATGAGGCTTCTACTAATATTAAAAAAAAGCGGCAGCATCCGACGCTGAAAGATTTAATCGTGGTCGTGCGGTAATTAGGCCTTATTCGAACGGAGATTTCGTATTTATAAAAAGCAGCGAGCGTAACCAAACTAAATTGGATAGGAATATTAAGGGTCCGTTTGTGATAACTGCGGTATTAGATAATGATCGCTACGAGCTAAAAAGCCTGTCTGGATCCTATCGTACTTTTAAATACGCACACGAGAACTTGCGACCAGTACCTCAGGGTCACGATGGGTTGGTTGAAATAAGTAACAGTTTATTGAATGAAGAGGAGGCCGAGACGGCGCGAGTAGATGAGGAACTCAATAATGATTACCCCAGACTGACTTGTACTCTATCTACGAATTCCGACACAATGACTGTAACATCCGATACATTGACCGTAGAATCAGACGCAATTAGTAACTGTTCAGAAAATCAAATTATTGTACATGTGGCTCATATTCATACTGACCAAGACAACCCATAACTAATAGGTAGGTGTAATACAAATGCTTTGATGATTGGTGTGTAGTGGGTCGAAAGGACAATGTAGTCCGGTCCATGCCCAGGGGGCTGGTCGAAAGGTCACATTCGTCCGGGCCGGGCTACTGTGGTCGAAAGGACAATGTCGTCCGGTCCATGCCCAGGGGGCTGGTCGAAAGGACACATTCGTCCGGTCCAGGCAACTCTGGTCGAAAGGACAGTGTCGTCCGGGCCATGAATGGATAATTGGTTGAAAGGACACACTCGTCCGGTCCAGTTTTGTGATTAGCGGAGTTACACTGGTCGAAAGGACATGCACGTCCGGTCCAGTCAACAGGTTGCAGCTTTGAAGAGAGCGCTTTGGGATGTCAGGTTGGACGAGCTGTGTTCAACAGTGTAAGCTGTAGATTGATGTTGATTGTTTCAGGATTGCACAATGAAGCGCCCGAGGACGGTCGCAGGTCAGTCCGGCCGTGACGGCGCCTCCCGAGCGCCATCTATCGATTTGCGTTAGAACCAGATTGACAGCTGTCAAATGCCAGCTGTCAGTCTAGCGAAGCGTCGGGTCTATGGTCAGCGCCGCCAGATTGAACGACAGTTTTTAAGTTCAACGGCGAAAGCAAGACGTGTTCCGACGAATCGCTATTGTTCCGCATAATCCTAATAGTTTTATAGTTGATTATCATTGTTTTATAATTAGTTAAAGTGCTTCTTTATGTTTCTACGCTGATTTTGATGATTAATGCTGTATAACATAGTTTGTGAAATTAAATAACTTTTGATTGTGACTCGAGTGTAACTTCCTTTGTTCAAAAACTCAAATACCCGCGCTAGACGCTATGGCGATTCTGACGAAGACGGGCCGTCTATATATTTTTAATCGGAAGTCAACATTATAAATAATATAACAAAAGTATTCATAAAGGTGGCGACTGCACTTCTTCCTGTTGTATAAATGTTATTTTGTCTACAAATCAAGATGGCACTGTCACATGTCAGAACATGTTTACGAAAAATCATTAGTCAATTTAAATGTTCAAATATTTATGACTAACAATATAGTTACGGGAGCACTTTTGTCCGTGGCGCCTCTCACTGGGCTACTGGAAATCAGCGTCAGGGTCCGATTACCAGGCCAGGGCACATGCTGAGTTGGTCCAATTACTTTGGACTCGTAGCAAGAGATATTATCTTGTAGTGTTTTTTACTGCTTTTTATGTGAATAAAGATTTTTTCTTCTCCGTTTCTTTTGTTGATTTGTGAGATTGTGAGGACTTTGATCAAGTCAGAAAAAATTATACGTAAAACTAGATACGTTTGTATATTGTGGTCGGACATTGTATGGTCGACGTTTCTGTGATTGTGCATCATTGAACGCCGGGAATCAGACACAATAGAAAATCTTTGCGATAAGGGTAGCAGCATTCTATTGAAAGCCATCTGCTTAATATAGTCGTACACAAAATGAAGTGTACTAAAATGCATACACTAAAATCTTATATCACCTCAGTAATTGATACTAGCCACAAGTTTGTCCTTTGGGGTGGCAATGCCGGGTGATTCCAGTTCGCACCCACACGGCGGTTAACACACTTGGTGTATGCTAGTGTTGGGATATTTATCGATGAATATTTTAAATACTACTGGCTCGGTGATCTAAGTTCCGTCTAGAAGAAATATTATCAGCTTAATACACATTCCACCGCACGAGCCTACCCAAAGCAAAGGCAAGGGCCTTAGTCGTCCATGCGGACGACTCATGCACAACTTTGAATTCTTCGCCGGCGGTGCGCAGTTTCTCCGATGTTTCCTTTACAAGGAGCCAGATAAATGTATATATTTATATATATTATATATATATATATATATATTAAGTATATTATTATAAATTTATATAAGTATATTATATATTAATATATATAATATATATATATATATTAGTTACTCGTGATATATATATAGTATATATTATATTATATTATATATATATAATTATATATATATAATTATATCTATATATATATATATAGTAATCATAGAGTTTCTCAATAAATGCCTTGGTATCCGATATATATCAAGAAAGTATTTGTTAATATGGCGAAAACTTCATATTTCGGTAATTTAACGCCTAGATTGCCTTTTCGGGCTAATTGTTTAAAGTGTTCACCTAAAGTAAAAGTGAGACGGAGGAAAATAAACTCCTATTGGAAAAATAGATTACGATCTACTCCGCTGTTACTTGTACTTACTGCCGAGTTTGTATCTCGGCGAGTCAGTAATAGCCTCTAGATATAGGCGCGTTACTTATAGCCTGTTGTCGAGTCGTTCGCAAACGCGTAAAGCTGTGACGTCAAAATGCAATATGGGAGCGGACGTGACGTCATTCAATTTACTCCAGAAGCGATGGAGCTGGTTTTTAATAGACATAACGGTTTTGCTTATACAAGGCTTTTATCATATTCTAAAGGTTTAAAGGATATGGTAATATCAATAAATTTCCTTGACTATTACATATTAGACCATACATTTCAACCCATAACTTTCGTTAACTTGCCTGATCGCAATTGGCCACTGTTTGTAGAAAGAAATAATCAACCCGCTTTGGGCCCGCGTGATGGGTTACGGCCAATCCTGATCATGTTACCTACTGCAGTGGAACGATATCGGCTGATGATAAGGGTTACTAGCACCCGCAACACCATAAACCGAGATTCGAGTCCACTCTGGGACGCCCCAAGGCTCGTGGTATCGATTTTTAAGGCTGAGAGTCATCTGCGCTCGCTAGTTGCCCGGTGAAGCTGTAAAGGCCAACTACGGCCAACAGCAATTGTGATTACGAAAAAAGAGTGTGGGAAAAATAAGTGACATAATTTTAATTATTACTCATTAAAATACAAACAGCACTTGTACTATTTGTTGAATTACTGGTACGAGTATTTGCATCATCATCAGCTCATTAAACGTCCCCACCGAGGGGCACGAGTCTACCCGTATAGGGTGATAGGCCTTAGTCGTCCACGCGGGCCCAGTGCGGATTGGACGACTTCACACACAACCTTCGAATCTCTTCGCAGGCGTGCATGAAGGTTTCTTCACTAAACGAAGTTGCAAAATCTGCAGAATGGGAATTCAAAAAAACCTCTGATGCAAATAACTTCGCAGACGCAGTCACATTCGCAGGTTAAAATTGGAGATGTTTGTTTTTTTTAAATATAGGTTGCCCCGCACACAAAAGGAATTGCGTCTATAAGTAATTCGTTTTGTACTCGGGCAATGAAGGTATTTATTGTATAAACATATTTATAAATACTTACCCAACAATGGAATGATAAAAAAAGTTCTATAAACGAAGTCAACATGCGTTCTACTAAGCCTTATGATAGACGGCGGCCATTTTGCGAGCCAGCTCTATTTCGAATCGATTCGCTCTGCCGTTTTAGTGTTTGTTTGTTTATGACTCCACATCGGTGTTCATCATAGCCCTGACCTGGTCCAGTGACGAATATGATGGATTACATGCCCCAGTTTTAAAATATTTAGTAAACTAAAATAACCTCTGCTGTTACTTATCCATAATTCAGCTTTACTCTTTGTTATTTTTTGTGTGTGTGTTCCTTCAATAAAGTATTTTTTATATTGTTTGTTGATATATACGATTTTGTATATTTGAGATATGTGTTAGAGTCCGAAGCGGTTTTTTTATTGAACAGGACGCAAACGAGCATACGTTTCACCGCCGCCCATGAACATTTGCAGGACCTCAGGTCCCAGAAATGCGTTACCGGCCCTTGTGTGTGTACGCTCTTATTTTGAAGGACGCCAGGTCGTATCGCTCTGGAAAAGTATCGTGTGTAACTTCGTTCCACAGTTTTGCCATTCTGACAAATACACGCAAAAATACTATAAGTATTTAGAAAATAGAGAGACAATTAATTTACCCTGGTCTACAGGGAACACATCAAATAAATGATAGAAGACATAGTAAAATATTCAATACTGCACCCTAGAAGTCATAGGATCTCTTTAATCTTTGCAGTAGGTATTGATCGAGGTAAACGAATGTCTTATATAAGTTATAATTTTGCATTTCTATTCATGGAATGGAACCAGTTTCCATTCATGGCTAAGCACATTGGTGAACAATGTAAGGTGATTCCTTTTGAGTCGATGAATTGCACGGGAAACGACCCGGTTGCCCTTGAAGTAATAGCCAATTCCAAACCATTAAACCACATGGGTTGACAACATTATCATCATCATCATCAGCTCATTGAATGTCCCCACCAAGGGGCACGAGCTTACCCGTAAGGGTGTTTAGGCCTTAGTCATCCATGCGGGCCCAGTGCGGATTGGCCGACTTCACGCACAACCTTTGAATTTCTTCATCAGCGTCCGTAGGATTCCTCACGATGTTTTCCTTCACCGTCAGAGCTTCGGATAACGTAGACATAATTTCGAAAATTCAAAAACACATTGGTACGTGGCGGGATTTGAACCTCAGCCCTCCTAGTAGGATGGCAACAGTCCACACCACAGATTTCCCAATACAGGAGATAGGGCAAGCCGCGTTTAAAGTGCGACAACTGTAAGCTCAACGAGCATACACTGGCTACCAATTTACGCTCTGTGAGACGAGTCAAGACGCACGAATATAAGAAAAATTACCGTTTTTTTCCAAAATGACATCCTGTGCAATTGTAACATGCCATCATCGCAATGAATCAGTAAATTTACCAAGAAATATAATAACTTTTCACAGGTAAGAACCGAAAAGAAATTGCGACACTGGGACTGCCTATAAACTTGGCGGCTTGTCCAGTCTAATGTATATTCTGATGTCTGTGGTCCACACCATTGAGTCACTGACGCTTCCAACAACATTATACCAAACATGTTACATACTCTTTTATATTGTTATAAAGAAGTCGTGATTACCTATTTATCACTTCACGATAGTTTTAGTTTACATATATGATTTTAGTGATAATAGCAGTTAGCTCTGACCAAAGTCAACATATTAACAACACATAGTAAATACAAGTTAGTATATTATTTGCAAACTACCTTAGCGGTCAAATATCAATCGTGCAGCTCTTAGGTGAGAATCCCAAGGAAAAGCACAAAGTAAGGAGTCTGTGTAGTTTTTTCCAGTTATGTTACGTCAAGTGTATGATTGGCTAACTACCTTAGTGTTCAAATAGACCATGCATTTTAGAACTTTTAGGTTGGAATCCCAAAGGAAAGGACGTAGTATGTTCAACCCTAGAAATAACTGCAGTTTTTTCCAGGGAAATGTTTCCAAATGTCGATTAACTCTTTAAACTGTCTCAGTAGCCATTTGTCGGTCGACCCATAAAATAATTCATCATCACCAAATCATGGCTATGGATATTCATATTAAGCTCATTAAACGTCCCCACCGAGGGTCACGAGCCTACCCGTATAGGGTGTAAAGCCCTTAGTCGTCCACGCGAGCCCAGTGCGGATTGGCCGAATGGGTATTATCTCTTCTTTCTTCCACTATGTAAGGTACTAAGGCTTTGCGCTTAATCTCCTGATTGAAAATTATTTGAAGTTCTGGCAAAATGGGAGAGACCTATGACCAACAGTGCAATCGATAGGTTGAAGTAATGATGAGTGATGCAGCCTTTGGTCGCGGTTACCAATCTGGTGGTTGAAATTTAACTACGTTATTGAAAAAACATTAATACGGCGGCTTACTGCTGTAACATATATGTACATATATAATGAACATAACAAGAAAGAGCCAATTAGCCAATTATATACCAAAAACCATGTATAATATTTTTACTTCTACTTTTGCGTGTCGAAGGCAAACACACATTCATCGGAGATGAGGAAAGCCAGGAACGCTTGGCCAGTTCTGCATTTCATCTCGATGGGTTTCTGGAACAAAGAGATCACAATGAGTCACGCTCATCTCAGACTTATCCTGCGAAAACTCTTCGATGATCGAGACTACACGCAGATCCGGGGCCAATGCTGGACTAGTACGTGTGTTTGCCATCGTGGGGAAAGGATTTGCCCGCTAGTGTGTAGGACTGGTTTAGCTGTTACCAGGGTGCCGCCGATGTCTAATTTCAGGGAAACAAAATCATCAAAAACAATATTATTAACCAGCTTAGTTATAACGGTCTCCTGCAAAGTTAATGCCATCTCCGAACAACATAGATATGACATTGACGCGTCCGAATCTAAAGGAAAATACAAAAATATATAAAATTCGAAATTTTCGAAAATATATGCACGTTATCCGACGCTCTACGGTGAAGGAAAACATCGTGAGGAAACCTTCATGCACGCCTGCGAAGAGATTCGAAGGTGTGTGTGAAGTCGTCCAATCCGCACTGGGCCCGCGTGGACGACTAGGCCTCAATCACCCTAGGGTAGGCTCGTGTCCCGGTGGGACGATTAATGAGCTGATGAAATATGATTAATATATACATTTCACCAGATCGGAAATGAATATAGGCGTCGCGATTTCAGAAATGATTATGCCGTGGAGAAAATATGATAATATAAATAAGCAACCTCGCACAGATTACAGAATCCAGATTATGTAAACGAAGCATAATGCTCTTGTACGTAAACTATCGGCGTACTGGAATAGCGAATTTCGGTTTTGCTATTATTATTATTTTAAGTATGAGGAAAAAATTTTTCCGTTAGAAATTATACGATGGTATGATAAGAATACAATTTTCATATTCATTCTCTTCTTGTAGGCGTATATCAAAGGCAGCAGAGAACGATAAGAAGTGCTCACTGAACCACAAGAAAAAAGCAACTTTCTCTTATAAGTCCTTTTGTCTAACTTCCAAACCTGTACAAACTCATCACTATGATGAAGCAGACCATCAGTGGTATCATCATCATGACAATACTTACGTTGACAAACTGTGACAGTCCATTGCTGAACTCTGGGTATCATCCGGGGCCCGCTGTTATCACCACGCTTGGCTTGGCGCTTGGCACTCCTGGTGAGGTTTAATGAGAGAGCACGGGCACTCAAGTTCCGCTCCATGTTTTGTCCCTAAGCCCTTAATGGCACCAGCGGGAAGTTATTTTTCAATGACAAAAGATGGACCTATGCTCGACGAATTGTAAAATGTCGCTGGATAAAATAAGCCGTAGACCGAGATATTTCACGCAGCATGAGGAAGAC
Source organism: Leucinodes orbonalis (assembly GCA_019425675.1). Taxonomy (NCBI): domain Eukaryota; kingdom Metazoa; phylum Arthropoda; class Insecta; order Lepidoptera; family Crambidae; genus Leucinodes; species Leucinodes orbonalis. Next base: position 110,907 of record PQWD01000781.1, read on the forward strand.
CTATGTCAAGCTGGCGCTTTCGATAGGTATTATAAGATTCAAGCGATTCATTCCACCGTCTGAAATATGCAAACGGTTTGTTGCAGGCGTCATCGGTCTCATCTACTTAGTGATGTACATCTGCATCATCATTTTCTTCTCCATCTGCATGTGCGGGCTGCTCGCCACCATGGACGACAAATTCCGTACTTCACTCTAGCTGATTCTATTATTGGTGAGTTTTCTTAGTGAAGTGAAATCACAACAAAAATATTTTTTCAAGAGAATTGATGTAATTAGATGCTAAGTGGCATTTGCGTCTATTCCAAGACTTCTCTCGACTAATCCTTACATATTATGACTTTGAAAGGGTACATCATTGTGCTATCGTTATTTACATTTCAAAATAGTTAGTTGAATTTATTTTCACCTTTTAAAAGAAAGTTAAATGTCCTTATATTGGCAGACAAGGCAAGGTAATTGTATGCACTTAGATTTTGCTTTTTTCAATAAAAATTAAAATCTTTAATATCATGATTTCAGGGGATAATCCTGGAATGGGTCACAGACCTCTTATCTTTGAAGAAGGTGCGCTGATCTGGTACCACGCGACGAATGCAAGTCAAGTCAAGAAATACGTGGACAACATCAATGAATTTCTAGATCGTGAGTTATTATTAATATAACCATCAACCAATAACAGCAAACAAACCGATTCTAGAATAATCCTTTTCAATTTTTTGGGATCTAAAAAAGCTCATCCGCCTTTTATTGCTTTAAGTTCTTCCGATCTTGTAGCACATACTGGTCCAACCCTATCAGACGAGCTATCATCTAAATTCAATTTATCATCGAGAAAAACCTAATGTGGCAGTAAGTTGGATAGAACGAAACTTACAAGCTTAAAGCTGTATACTGCAAATAACGGTGATTTAATAAATCACTTTGAATAATTATCTTAATATTACCCAAGCACTTGTGTTTTATATTGAACTTTCATAAACATGACACATGATGGTACAACAGATTCTTAGGAGGCAGTTTTCAGAATATTTTAATTATTATTATTATATTTTCTTTGAATTTAATGGTTTACTTAGTTTTTAAAATAAAATAATGTTGTTTAATATCTTTTTAAGTTAATTTCAATTATCACGTACAAAAATCCGTGGTTTTTGTACGGTATTTGAAAAAAAATTGTAATATTTTGTATGGTAATTATAAATAATGAAACAAAAATAATTACAATGTTTCAGCATACAAAAAGAGTTTACTCATCAACAAGGGAGTCAATCAACGGGACTGCGGCGACGTCAAGCCGCCCAGAGATGAAGTATGCTCATTCAACATTAGTGATTTTGGCCCTTGCAACAGCGAGAATAATTACGGTTACGATTCCGAGACGCCATGCATCATCATCAAATTAAACAGAGTAAGTTTATTCTGGACTACCGTTTAAAGTCCTCGAATTGCACAGTCCCTATTCGCGTAACCGGCATGTGCCGGGCCGCTTTTCTCCCCAAACATATGTTAGGCTACCAAGCCCCCCGCAACGTCCTAAGCCGAGGTTCGAGTCCCGTTCGGGACGCCCTTAGGCTCGTTGTGTAAATTTTAAGGCTGAGAGCCATCTGCGCTCGCCACTTGCCCGGTGAAGCTGTAAAGGCCATCTGCGGCCAACAGCAGTCAGTTCGAAAAAAAAAAAGTCCTCGAATTAAAAGGAGTCAAAATGTTTCGCAAGTTTACCACTTTAGCAGTTTTTTATTGATACTATTATATTTATTTATTTAATATCATGATCATTAGCATTGGATATTAATGGGCTATGTGCCACCGCATGCATACTGCTAAGTAGCAGTTGTTAAATAGACCATAGTTATCTGCGGTCTATTTAACTCTATAAAAGTTACTTTAGTTCATTCAGTTTTCAAAAAATGTATTTTTCAAAATGAGAGAGAGTTGGGTGGACCCAGATAAACAAAAGGTCAAGGAGACCATGCGGAGCCTCTTTAAGGTCCTTTATTGTTTTTTCTCTGTTATTGGTAACATATTTTTAATTATATTTTACATTTATATTTTTGATTTTTTCAGTTATATGATTGGAGACCTATATTCTACGACGACCCTGACGAACTGCCGTCAAACATGCCTCCGGATATAAAAGAATACATAAACTCTACTACAACGCGCAACAAGTATAACTTATATTTTTGTGTTTATTATTGATGTTTTTGATAAAATTACAATATAGCAAGAGATATGTGGGACTAAAGGACTTCCTTTTTGGAATAACTTAATTATTCTCCACTGTCATCACATTTTTAATAATCTTCTTCGAATATAATTAGTTCGTATGAATTTTTTGAGGTGTGAATGATTCTATGTTACTTTACTTGTATACGCTACCTTATAACATCAGCTACGAGTAACCTTGTCACTATTACGGCCATAAAGTTCCAAGTTCTAACAAGTATGCCAACTTTTAATGGTTGTTACATTTGTGGGCAAGAACTCATTTTCTTTACACACATTCATGTAATTTAGCCCGCAATGCTAAAAAACTACATTAATTCATTTTGTGTGCTTTCCGAGAGATTCTCACGATCGTCCCAACATCTTGCCTTAATTCTAATTAATCGATTGCTAAATAAGAATTCATAGAAAATTAATAAGATAGCCCGTATTTTCAAAGCGTCGCAGAGTG
>PQWD01000783.1:0-11110 GCA_019425675.1 Leucinodes orbonalis
TTTTTTTTTAACAATTCACATATCGTACTCTATGGACTGACATTACATATAAGTACCCATATTTAAATAAATTTAATTACGTCAAGTCGTAACAAAAAATGTCGAAAATATGTATATGGTTGAAGAGAGATTGCGTACGTGGCCTGATTCGAAACCTGTGCGTTCCCTATGGAAGGCAACAGCCCACACCATTGAGCCATATATATACATGATGTTCATACGGACTATTGAATACCGAGTTGAATCGTACTCATCATCAGCTCATTAAACGTCCCCACCGAGGGGCACGAGCCTACCCGTATTGGGTGATTAGGGCTTAGTCGTCCACGCGGGCATTTGGTTGCAGCGTACGCTTGTTTTCAAAAGTCCTTGGAGTCTGCATGATAAGACGTGATTTGCCTTTTTACTGATTTAAACTCTATAGACTTCATTTTTGTAAATATTTTTTTTTGTTGTCAACGGTTCTATAAGACCTATGTCCAGCAGTGGACTGCGATAGGTTGAATAGGGAATAGGGGTTCTATTAGACTGCTCGTATAGTTTAAGTTTTTTGAAATAAATTAAACGTCGATGTGACAATTATATAATTGCTAACAACCAGGTCGAAAACTTAAACGAAATCTTTAATCATTATAATCCAATTTGAAACACAATAAGGAATTCAGAATGTTGTTCTGTATTTCTGGATTAGGGCACCGTAGTTAATGAAATTACCGGGCATAAGAGACCTAACATATGTTGCCTCGGGTGACGGGCGCTGTACTGCATTGATGGAGAATAACTGTTTTCCAGTTGTTGGTCTCCTTTAATGCCACTCTGTCATGGTCAGGCGTATCACTTACCATCAGGTGACCGTCCTGATCGTCCTATTTACTTCGTTACATAATAATCCTTACAAACGTCGTCTTAAGTCCATTTCGCTACTACATAAATACAAACCTCTTCGAAAGCCACCAGCAAGATAGTTACGTAATCAACGCACAACAACTTAACCCACGAGATTAAAGCCGGGGTCTTAATCACTGAATCAAACACTCCTTTATGTAACCATGTAAAGGTGTGTGATATAACTATTAAATTAGCAATGCGGTAATAGGAGAACGTCGACAGAATTTTGTACGTGACAAAAAATACTAATGAAATTAACTTTTTTCACGGCCGGTACCCTCGGGTAGCGACAAATCGTTTTGTGAATTTTGATTAGGGGGAAAGAGAATATGAACTGGAAAATGTCATGCCCAGTAGAATATACAACTATTATTTTTTTAGTAACGCCATGTGGTGATGCGTAGGAAAAAGAATACCAGCTTAAATGATGCTCTATTCTTTTTAGTTTTATTTTACAATATGTTCTTAGTAAAATGGTCACTTACACGTTTAAGGTTAGTCTTTAAAAAATTTACAATTACAACTTTTAGTATTCAATTAATTTTATTATTCTGGCACTCTTTCATTAATTCGAAATAATATATAATTATAATGACAAATTATCTGTGATCAATACAATATTATACCCCAGAACTTTGAAAAACAATAATCTGAAGGGTCACAGAAGCCTGCGATTCATAATTTATCCGCTTTGAATTTACACGTACCTTATTCTAGTATATAAATACATTACACAAAGATCGTTATTCTAAAGAGTTTTTTTTATCGAATAAATCATTAAAATTTAGATATTGTTCTACCCCCGGATAGGGTGCATAGCCTTAGTCATCCACGTGGGCCCAGTGGTTTGGCTGACTTCACCTGCAACCTTTGAATTTCTTCGTAAGCGTGCACTGATTTTCTCACAATTTTTACATAGAACTTCGAAAATTAAAAAATCATTGGTATGTGGCGGTCTTTGAACCTGCACCCTTCAACACACACAGACACAAAATAGTTCACACCAATGAGCCACCGACCGACATATTAAACTTGTTTGTGTTATACAAACATCTAATGTATCTTATCCTAAAGTCTTAGGGCTGTTAATTGTAAAAGTTTCTTGTGTACTCATATTACAACTTAATATTTATTAATAATTTATTATTATTATTCCTTTTAATATTCCTGCGATTTTTTAAATATATAATAAACAGAAAATAAACATGCTGAAGTATAGCGAAAATAAACAGAAACATTGAGTTTAAGTAATTTAATTACTTAAACTCAATGTTTCTGTTTATTTTCGCTATACTTCAGCATTGCAAAGTTTATGCGATTTGTGCACATTACACTGAAATCTAATTTACATACGTATTTGTTTCTGTTGCAATAATAACAAGATTTCAAATAAATTCAGAATAATTAAATTTCATTGTATACCAGGTATATATCAGCAGTAAGTGTTTCTTTTCTTTTAAAGTATGACCGTGAAATTAAGTGTCACTATTTATTATTTCATAAATATTCAGTGAGAGTATTTTTGTAACAAGGGTAACCAGTATATAAAACTTTATGATTTATTACATACTTTCTCCATACGCCTCAGCTTTTTTCACGTACCAAGATTTATTAGAAAAAGGATAACATATTTCCAGATGTGATTCAATATTTTACGACCATATATTGATAGCTGTACATTATTATGGTGCTTGAATTATATTATTTGTGTCCAAAAAAGATTGAAGAGAAATAGCACATACAAGTTTAAATAAAATAAACTTTAGCATACCATTTAGTTTCAAATATTATCATATTGAGTAGTAGTATTGATTGCTTCAATTTACACTTCATTTAGTTGAGCACTAAAATCACAATCCAGCAATAAGCACGTACTATGAAACTGTTCTACAGTATTTGTTCCTACAGATATCCCGACACTAAGTAAATTTTATAGTCTAAACTGTAAATACAAGTGAAAGCGTTCAAACATGAACAGTTTAAATATCAACTATGGTTAGAAAACTTCGACCTTTATGAAATTGTAAAATATTCAACTGCACCGACTCTATTTGAACATCTGGGCGTACGGTAGTGCCCCCGCCAGGACGAGCTAAGTGAAGCGCAAGGGCACTACATACCATATCTCGAACTGTTTCGTCGCTTTTTGGTACACTCATAAAGTTATTTACCAATGTACTAGATAGTTTATATTGGGATGTCTATAATAAACTTACAAAGTCTCAATTGAATATCTCTAAAACTTATGATTTCATGATATCTAAAATAAATCGAATTCATTACTGAAACACTAACGACCTTCAAATGTTTCGCTACTTCCAGAAGTCTAATAGTTGAAATTTGGTACGTAATCTAAATTTAGTATATAACCTACAAAACGAATCATTAACTTATGTTTTTCACCCCCATCCCCTAAAATGGGGGGTTGCTATGTAGAATTTATTTAAGTAAGGGTCGGTAGAGTTAGGCTGTGGAGATTCAGAGGCTTGGTTTTACATGATATATGATATCTTTTTGACAAGGCAAACCTTAAATAGTCGTTTCGGCAACAGATACTAACGATAAACACTCCATTTCATTTACTAATTGAAATAAATGTTTTTTTTTCTAGACCAAACCAACGTCACCTAGCTTCTCTCTCTTATCGCAGTCCACTACTGGACATAGGTCTACCCCATTTTGTGCCAGATATCCTGGTCCTCTGCTTTTCTCATCCAGCTTCTACCAGCGACCTTCCGCAAGTTGTCGGTCCATCGGGCCGGAGGGCGTCCTACGCTACGCTTGCCAAGATGCGATCTCCGCTCCAGAACTCGTCTACTCCAACGGCCATCGCTTTGCGACATACGTGACGCTTGCAGAAAGAAAATATATCTGGAATGGCGTCAAAATTCAGATACAAACGGTAATATTAACCCTTTGACCGCCAATGACGCTTTAAGGCGCCAGACACAAAAGATTTTCTATTGTGTCTGGATTCCCGGCGTTCAATAGGTTAATGCACACAAACTTTGAATTACACAGGAATCGAAACTTAGGTGTAAGTTCGGATTTCCACCGCATACCGAAATATTATTTTTCCTAACTTACTCATCGACCAAATAAGGCAAAGGCATTGTTGTCATGAGTATTTTACAATTCAATGAACAAGCACTATACTGTATTTCATATAAAAAGATTTTCCGGCGAAGTAACTACCGATTTGCTTAGAAACTCGGCGACTACACCAAATGGTTTCAAGTCTGATCCCCACGCAACAATAAAAAAATATATTTCTATACAAAAACGTGTCCTAGTTGTTTTATATGTTTTAAATATGTTTTGTATTTATACATTAACTATCTTATTAATTTTAAACTAAAACTTATTATCAAATTCTACTCACACCGTTGAAGACTTCTATGGGATGAAGGTCAAGTTGTTGACTTATCAACGGTTTCCGGTTCTATCCCCGTGCAGTTTAATCACATATGCGAGTTACAAAGTAGTTTTTATGTGGGTGTTTTAATGCATTATTTGTAAGCATTAACATTAAATTATAAAATTGTTGTATCGTTGATAATTAGGTCGTTGAAATTATGGCTTTATGGGATATGTATGACTATGAATATTAAATACAGTATAGCTATAATTTTACCTTTATTTTTATAATTCTTGTATCTTTACAAAATAAAGGGAACTAAATGTGTTTCGTTTTAATTGTTAAATTGCCATATCATTAAATGTGAATCAGGAGTCTTAATTATTTTCGAGGTGATTGATTCCTTTGCTAACTATACTATACACAAATATTATATAGAGATACACCCGTGCCAGTATATGAACCTTGGCCAATGTCAAGACAATTCAGATAATCAACACGGTGGTTAAATTTATAGCATCCTTACAATTTCTGACTCAAGATGAACTAGCGATTCTTCAAGAACGAATGAATAGACTAAAACCAAATCAGGTTTAGTTTCATGGATACCTACTTCCCTATTAAAATAAAAGACTTAATTCACTTAGTTCTTTTAGTTATATTAATCATTAACTTAAAAAGCAGAGGTAGAAACTCAAACAGTGCTATTAATAATATTATATTTCACGTATTTACATTCTTGTTACCTATACCCCCGTGCATTGAATAGAATACGATTTCCACTGAATGGTAGGAACTTTATCAAAGCGGAAGAACTTATAGCAGTTATCTTAGGTAACAAAATCTCTTACAAATCCTGTGTAAGCTCAACACTTGGATTGTCCTTTTTTCCAGTAGATCTGATGGATTCATTGTGCTTTTAAAAATACATATATTTCATACAAAGTAACCTTCCATTAAACATCATGAAATGCGGTGTCAATAACCGTTAAAACCTATTCAATTTTGTCAACGTTACGTATTAGTAAAACGCTTGCTAATTAGGGATTATGAAAAGATGAAAGTGGTTGCTATGATATTATAATCACGGAATATAGAATATTTTGTTTAATCGAATGTATAAGACAACATTAAGGATGATATGACAACAGTATTATGAACTGATTAGCTTAGATGTGATCAAACGTAATACGATTAAACTATAATCCTGTTTCGATGACAAGATAGGTAATGGTTTCACTCGGGTACAAAATCAAGTGATCCAGAGCTTCAATTGATATTACGAATTTGTTAAGTAACGTGCGGATAACAAGAATCCTCTTTAGTATTTACATGTATATATAATAATACATAATGTATCTAAATGTTGCCGTTAAGATGATGCCAATAGTTTCTCTACGTTTAACCTTTTACAAGTGACTGCCTAGATTCTAGACGTAAAATATCTATTGTTTCTATTGAATAGACCGCTTCCGGCGGTCAGAGGGTAATTTAATCCTACATTCGCCGCCAACGAATAAATCCGACAAAAAAAAATAGATTTTCTATTGCGTTAAGAATCTTAGCAGTCAAAAGTTTAATACTACCATAGTAATAAAAATATATGCCAGTTATCACAAAGTCTGATAAGGTCAAATTAAAACAAGTGTGTATGTGTATGCACATTATCATCTTCTATGATAAATATCCACTGACAATCAACGCCACCTAGTCCCAAGTTAAGCGTGAAGCCTGTAGTAGCGTGGGACACAACAGATAAACATACTTAAATATTTTTTGAAATACATACATATTATACATAGAAACACCCAGAACAATACAAACAAACACGCCCATTCACACAAATGTTTATACAGCCCGGGGATTGAACCCGGAACTCTTGATGTAGTAACCGGCATCTTTTTCATTATACCAAATGGGCCGTCAAAAGGTATGTCGTCTATGGAAGATCAAAAAAAAAATGGCGCTCAGTTAAACTGGCGACATTATTTGCAAGTCTCCAGAGCGGACGCCTTGAAATTTTTATTAGGACAAGCCAAGACTGTAAAAATCGTTTAGTGAGCAACAAAATCGTTTAATATACTGAGATGGCCTTTCCGAGGCTGAAGGATAGCTACCACTAGTCATTTCAATGCGTGTCAGCCATTAATCAAGGCACAACAAAAGCATTGTTGCTTGCTATTATAGTCGTGAAAATATGAGATTCTCTACCTTATTTGGTTCACCTTATACATGCTCAAGTGTTTATTTTATAAGCTTTTGTTGCAGAATAAAGGTTTTTACATATTCAAAACCTATATTAGCTTAACATTCGATAAAATTCTTATCATAATGATCACAATTTTGTCATTCAGTCTATTGCTTTACACTGCCTCTCTTCACACCTATTGACTTTTAGTTATCCACCACGTTCAGGGCATGTTGACAAACATCCAGGTTCTTGTTATATATTCGACAAGGCGCACTCCTTATCCCTACAAACTTCTATAAAAGCTTTAATCTTAACGTGGAATACAAAGTGATAATGGTCATATGCCGATAGTTTAAAAAACTTTTAGATTCTGGTTTAACATCCGTCCATGAACATTTATTATCAGTTTTTAACGATATTTATTTGTTTGATATATATACATATTTACACCATAAAGTTACAAAAAAGCAGTAAAGTCAACCTAGCCGAGTCATTACATGTAGGTATAGCTTACATAAACTTCTGAAACAGAAATTGTTCCATTTAACTGTTAAAATTTTGTAAAGTGTTTTACTCGTTGTGTGCAATAATACGTTGAAGGCTCATTAGTATTGACTATTGCTTTCCAATCTGGAGGGTGTAGGTTAAAATCTCGCCACGTACGAATGTATTTTCGAAATCATTATTTTCGTTTTTCCGACACTCTTACGGTAAAGGAAAACATCGTGAAGAAACATGCGCACGTAAATTCAAAGGTTGTGCGTGATATCGGCCAATCCGCACTGGCCCCATTGTTGCTCTTATTTGATTAACAATGTAAAAATATCTTGTTATCTCTTGACAACAGCGTGACAGTTATTAAAATTAATTGAAATAAAAAACATCCTTTCTCCAGATTAAAATTACAAATTATCCATATATCAATGACTCTGATTGAAAACCCAGAACAATGAAATTAATTAATTTACCTGTTTCTCATTAACTCAATCTAAACTAGTTCGTTTACAACAATAAAATCGTAGCTATTTTTCTATTAAAGTCAACGACTGCAAGTACTAATTACTGTTGCCGTTGGCTTCCGTTAAGCATAACTAAAATAACAGACAGTTTCCTCTTCCAATATCGAAATGCAAGGTATAGTTCCGTGTGCCTTTAGAATATTGCGGGACAACGATTTTTATTTCTGAATGTAAATATTTCTCAAGAGCTCTGGTTAATATTGTCTAGCATTTTGTTTTCTCTGTAGATTGTTTTTTGTTTGGATATGAGACTTTGATACTTGGTGTTCTTATTGTAAAAACAAAGCATTGCGAAGCTAACCTTTTTGCTTGTAATAAAACATTTGTATTGAGACATATTGTATTATCAATGCTAAACAATGTATTTTCCTATAATTGGTTGTAGCTATTTATAACCAAACATAACGCTTATAGCCTTAGTAAAAAATAAAGAAAGACACTTGAAAAATTGCGCAGTGAAGAGGGAGCCACCATCGACGCTCCTTTGCGAACATGGATTACGCCTACATTGAGATTGGGAAATATCTTGCAAAAACCACTGTATAGCGCCCATTAAGACATCATAAATAAATGATGATACAAATAAAACTCTTGATCAGAACTCTTGAACGAAGCTTGTAAGACGTGTTAGCCCCATTCCCACACAAAGCTCAATAAACCGGTTTTCTAGCTTTGAACTATGACTGTAACGACAAATAATAAAAAACATTAACTTTCAGGTATCGAAGGTGCATTATTAGACTTTTCTATTTTATTTGTGTAGTGATATTTTAATATGGGTTAATTAAATTAAATTTTGTATTTGATCGTATTATTATTGCTATAAAGTACAAAATAAAACAGGACTGGGAGATGGACAAACATATTATTTATTAATTTAGGTTCGCTGTTAATCGTTAACTGTTTATAAATTAGACAACGTAGCTGTAGCCTAAATAGCAGTAAAATTTAATAATAGACTAGAAATGAAATATAGGTATTTTCTATCCAATAACATGGTTGCTGAATACTCATGCACATCATTCACATATATTTTCGCTTAATAATATGAAACCTAGATGCTCGTTTTTGTCACATGTACTTTCTTGTTTACTTCAGAAACAAAACTCGACAAGGTTTAAAGTGCGCTGAGGAATTAAGTTATTATTTTGAGATAGAAAAGTTTAAAACAAAAGTTTTGTGAAACTTAAGCTTCTTCAATTTAATGTGCTTCAAACAAATTTGATAAAATTTTGTTCGTTACAAACATACCTAGTAAATTAAACATTGTTTAATTTACTGGGTGTGTTTTTGTGTGTTTTGTATACTGTAATAACCAAAATACCGTACGCTCAATTAAGTATTTTTCGAGTTATTATAATAAAGGATAATAACCCTGAACTCAATATAATACTTAAATATCAGACCTCTAGATGAGCTCAAAGCAATCTCATCAGATAAGAAATATACCATAAATAACAAACAAATCGTCATGCCCATTTCCAGAATGAGTAAGCACAAATACATACATCCATTTGCTCTGATCCCGACTCACACCTTTCGCATCTCCCGCATTCATTAATCTTTCTTTGCATGCTTTTACATCTGGATCAGTTTGATCGGCACTTTTTAGTATCGGTAGTTGTGATAGTTTTTCCTCGTCATATGGTAAAATAATCGCTTAAATACGCATTTAAGGCAAACAACAACAATAATATTTTTACCTGGGCTATTGAAATATGCTTGAAATTAGTATGTTATTAAAGACATGTTTTATAAGTTTGCATAAGGTTCTAGAAAAAAAATTCCGATCTCAAGCTGTCGCCAGCTTGTGGTTACCCTTGCTGATGCCTGATGGACTTTCAAGTCATGTTAGTCGATAAGTGGCACAGAGACTTCTTAAATTATATAAGGCAGAGCAGATATATAGACTGTTGGGATAAAACAACGACCCATTTGGTGTAATGGTTGAGACGTCGGCTACTACAGTAGTTCGGGGTAATTTCCTGGGCAGTATAAACATTTGTTTGAATGCGCATGTCTGTTTAAATTGATTTGTTGGAAACACACAAATCAATTTTGTATCATATATATTGTAGTTACAAAAAAAGGATATAAGAATGTTTATCAGATGTTTAGTACACATACTACAAGCTTCACGCTAAACCTAGGCCTAGACGGTGCTGTGTGAATCGCAGTGGATATTTATTAATTTATACACTACATATTGCAAACATACACACATAGTGATCATTTTCAAAATAAAGTTTTGCACTTCTAGTATTAAGATTTAGTACTGGCATTGTATGCAGAAAATGATTTCGCTCCAATGTTACCAAATAAATAATGCATCAGGCGCATGCACTCGTTACGATTTCTGCAACAGTTATCGAACCCTCATGGTTTTTTTAATAGCCGCATTATGCATTGTGTTTATTAATTAGGTACTTAAATGTCAATGTAATCCGCCTGGATTGAAGGCCTCGTCTTATATTATATAATTTATTTTGTATATTTTACTTTTTCAACTTATTATTCTTAAAGAGTATTATTAGTGATAGTAGCTTACCTCACGCAACTACGACTGCGCCGATTTCTGTTATATCGCAAATTATTATTCGACAGAATCGTATTTTTAGTCGTAGGCACACTTTTATAGTTTTATGGGAGTTTTAGAAAATATAGCAAATACTATGAACGCTCATTTGCAACAAAAAAGTTTCTAATTAATTCATATAACAACTTTAAATTATTATAGTACCTACATTATTTGAATCCTCATAAGTGATTTAAATCCGAGGTCTCTCACTGAGCTACCTGCACTTGCTCTACTTATACCATCAAATCAAACAATTGCTCCTTTTTTGCAGCAATTTAAGTTATGTGATATCTTTCACTTCTTTCAGCGTTATGTCATACAGTAAATAGCTCGCCGGATCAGCAAGTTGAAGTGCCAGTGGTCCGGTCACATATGTCGCAGAACCGATAGTGGTTGAAGACAAAAAGTACTGTGCATTTCATTGTTCTCAAAATAATTTTTAAAAATACTTGTGAGTTGCATTATTCAACGAATTTTAATAAAACTCTAATTAAGAGACTGTGTAATGAGATTCTGGTAGAAACACAACATAGCAATTTAAACCCAGAGAGCACAGAAAACTTCGTAACCATGTTTACACTTGCAGTTTGTTTGTTTTGAAACTGTACATGTTTTAACTAATGAATGCAGGACATAATTATGTAATAAATTTGCCTCAATATTTTATATTATAACATCATTGTAATAGAGTTTATTAATTGACATGATACGATGTGTATGAAATATTTTTAAAGGTTTTAATAACTTATAATATAATTTAATGTGTGATAATTATTATAATTGGACCGAGAAACTACTAAAACAGATAAAAAGCTTCTTAATATTAAAGTTTGATTAAATATTGCTTGTTTTTTTTATTACTACAACTGTTATTCGTAACGTTTTATATTCTAGCCATGCACGCAAGGACAATGTTAAAAATTATGTCGAATATTAAATGTATCACTAAAGATTAGTTTATTTCGGTCTTTATCGGCAGCTCAGTTTGCCAGAAATGGGAACGCTAAATTATGTATGAATTTACGCAGTGAAACCACTTCCATAGAAACTATTCTCTTTCAGTTCGAAGACTTTGC
>PQWD01000783.1:13802-75327 GCA_019425675.1 Leucinodes orbonalis
TACACACACTAATAAATAATTAAAGAATAAACTAATAAATAGTATATAATAAACTAATACATACTAACTAATGGATAGGATTAAACAACTACAATAGAATTAAATGAAAGGAATGACAGATACAAGTACCTCAGCAAAGGAAAAAAGTGAAAGAAGTAAAGATCACAAAGAGATGTTTGTTCCAGTATGTTTTTTAATTCGGCTCTTAAAAGTCTCAAGGACGGTGCACGACGAACGTCCTCAGGCAGGAATTCCACAGCTTGATTGCTCGAACTGTGAAAGACTCGCATAGAGTCAGTCTTGTGAGAGCAGGTCGCGTTAATTTAGACATTTACAACATTGGACTTTTTATCTACGATATAAATTCTATAGGTTATTGCGTTACATATGAATAAACTAATATGAACGAATGCGTGTAAATACATACGAGATCATGTCGCACCTTTCATACTTTAGGGGCACATCTCAAAAATTAGCGTTTTTGAGTTTTACTTAAATACGGGTCCAGAATCAACACATCTACATGACACACTTGATAGAAAGTCAAACATGCAATAAAGCCGCGAAAACTTAGTTTGTGCTTTTTCACATTTCCAAATAAAGTGACATTTTAATAATGCTGGGATAAACTTAATATCCGATGGGTAATTCATAAATAACGGACATACTCTTATAATATTCTATTATTTTGCAATGTTTTAATTTATTTATGACTGATTTTGTGAGAACAGAAGCGCTCAAGAATCTTCAAACGCGTTTTCCCAACAATGATGTTTTTCGAATTGTGCCCCTATAGTATGAAAGGTGCGATGTGTAATCTCTGTTATTAATTGAAGCCTGCTCGGCAGTGAAGAACGATGTAAATAATAACCATTTTTCCGATACAAATGGTATACTAACGTCAGGTTTTTCGTGATCCATTGGCCATGGGCCACCATGGGCTAAATATCTATTGAGTTCAATTATCAAAAAGCAAAACAATGTCTTTGTGCCTTATGGTTACACATACGCGATGGCACATATGACACGGGAGATACAATAACTTCACCGCAACAGGTTAAATCTAGCGACGACACTTTTGTCAGCAGCTGTCATTAAATTCTGCTGCATGCAGAAGTTTCAGCACGCACAACACGAGTTTGGGTAAGCCGTCGTTTGTGTATCACAAACAATGAGAGTTAAAATAACGGTGGCTGTGTTTTTTATTTTACAGAAACTTGTTATCCAAATAAAATTCAAAGATTTTTAAATCAGCCTTCATAAATCGAATGGATTCCCAAAGTGAAGTTTAGTAATGAGAGAAACAAAATCGTAAGGTAAATGTTACACATAAGCATTTCCAATTAATAGAAAGTTAGTATTACGAAAGCAAGTTCACCGACATCATGTGGTAAAAATATGTTGCTGGTACCATATTTATTAAGTCTCTAGATTTAACAATATAACTTGAATCCCTGTTTACTATACATAATTATTATGATCTCGTATGTACCATTTTATATCTTATATAAATAATCCAATGTTGTAAATGTATTTATACTTAGTCCTAAACTCGAAGTTATGTACGTGCAATGAAATGAGCATAATGAACTGAACGTCGAAATGTTTTATGTGCTATATACATGGCACGTATTCATTATGTAAGATAACTCAATTTGAGTTGGTAGCATCATAGCGGATGAAAATGTTGTTGTAAATTCCAAATTTGTTTTCTTACACGTATTACGTATGCTTACAAATATAACATGAAGTTTCTTTGATAAACTCGTACAACGTAATGAGGATTGCTAATATTTTATTTTACCCACGCAAATTTCTCATGTCCAGTTGGCCGGCCAATCCATGACGAAGGATGACTCTCCTACATTCCAAAAAGCAGCAATGTAGGATCAAGTGTTGGTATTGTATCCATCAATGCCGCATTGCAAACCGTCATTTACCTTAGACAACAGATGTTAGGTCTCTTAAACGTGGCAATGTTACTAGCTACAGTGCCCTCATCCCGAAACACAGAAGTGCAAAATACTTCTATTTCACGGGACGATATCTGGCACCGTGTTAGTACCTACCTAGACGACTCACTACCGGATTCACCACCTACTCAATATACTCAATATACTTCAGGCGATGTGAAACTATTTCTATGACTATTGTAGTTCATAAATTAAGAAGACTGAAAAATAATGCGTAAAGTAAAAGACTTTGATTTACAAAGTTGTGCACCATATATCGCATGAGTTCGATTATTACAAATTATACGCGAAAACACCGAATAAGCGTTATGCATATTCTCTCGAACATTAGTAATAAGTAAACCGTTTTAGTGTTTTACAAAGGAACATGTACATATATAATTAGTAACTAGTACCAAATTCATTATAACTACAAGTTAATTGTTGTCATTTACATTCATAATTAATACTATAGTAACATCACAACTATGCTACATATTTTTATTCAAAGCATTATTGTTAATGGTATAAGTAATGACCTCATATAAATAATTACGAAGTACTTTGTTTGAAACTTATGCGTGCCTGAGTAAATGCTGTTTTCTTCAATATTAATTGAGGGATAAGTGGTTTTATTTACTGTGTAGACACAATTTAACCGCTATTGCAAATAAAATCTAGCTAGTGTCACTGAAAACCATTTAATCTACGATTCACGGTGTTATATTCAGCTATAAATAAAGCACAGTCACGCATTTTATTCATCAGCAAGCGCTGATATTATTTTGTCGTTAAAAATTTCAGTTGGCTTGGAATAAAAATTAAAGGTATCTGAGAAGTTTTGATCAATATCTTCTCTACTTAAATCACAGAGCAAAAAAGGTTAATAAACCAGTTAAATTTCTTAGTAAAATTTGGATTGAATGCATTTTAGTGAAAATCATGTCAGAGCTCGAAATTTAACTTGCTATGAAGAGAGCTCCCTTCATAGCAAAGTGAACTGATTTCCAGCTCTAACATTGTTAGAAGTATCTCTAAGACATAAGTGTTAACGTGAGAATATCCATTGGTGAGTATGCAGGTAGCCGTCATCACATAGATTACGTTGAAAATAAAGATATTTTTTACCGCGCGGCTCACGTCTAGCGCTTACGAAGCCATTTTAATAGTTAGCTGACATCGTGGTTAAACACATAGACTACGTTTTCATCATCATTAGCTCATAAACGTCCTCACTGAAGGGCACGAGCCTACCCGTAATGAGTGTTTCGACCCAATGGGACGAATCACTGTACTAGCCTAGCGCAGCCGCAGTGAACGTGTTAATGAATATATACACACCGCGCCATTTAGACATCTATGGGTAGTTACCAAATAATGGATAAAATTATATAGCCTTGGTTAGTGTACGTCTCAACTAATACACTACATTTTTTTTTAAATAGAAGAGGTTATTATGCTTGCAATTTATGTAATTTTAAATAATGCCTACATCATATTGGAATACAATTATCTAATTTCATTAATAAGTCACGGGAATTTTTCAGCCTTTCAATGGAGTTAAAATGAAACTTATCTGTAGTAAAGATTTCGCAATTCAATGAATCACACAACCTTTATAGCATTGAAGGTGAATATGAGTCTAGTTTTGGTTCAACTAAACAAACATGGCATAAATTATCACAAATTATTATCATTTCAACTCATTCAACATGTCACTTCACAGCGGAGTCTCGTGTTAATTCAATGGAACATAAAGGGTTAGACGTGACATGTACATAAATATTTGGAAAAAATGTTAATAACAAAATTAATTCTTATTTATGTGTGCAGTGGAAGATATCGTCCCGTGAAATAGAAGTGCTTTGTACTTCTGTGTTTCGGGATGAGGGCACTATAGCTAGTAAAAGACCTAACATCTTTTGTCTCGGGTGTCAGACGCAGTGTGGCATTGATGGAAATAATAAATGTTTATCAGTTGTCGGTTTCAACCCATGCCGCTTTATCTTGGTCAGGCGTATCACTTACCATCAGGTGAGCGTACTGACCGTCATTAACACTTTGTAACATTAAAAAAGTTGTCAATACATACATATCTTATAGGATAGATATTGTAGGTATTAATATACGAACAAAATCTATACAGTCCAAAGCTATGCTGAGAGTTATGTAAATGTTGTTTTTGGCTAGGATATGCATTCCATTCTTAATTTGAATGCCAAAGGATCTTAAATGGATACCGAGTAACATTGTTTTTGTACAAATTATCTTATTTCTAAAGTCAAAGAATACAAAACACCAGTTTTAAAATAATAACGTGTTTTTAAACTTATATTTTTGAATCTTGTTCTATTTCCTTACTTCCCATTAGGTTTTAGTTTTAGTCATCAAGAAAGAAAGGGATATTTATTCTGTGACAGTATACAATATTACCTTAAACATAAAAACTTAAATCTAAAGACACAGAAGAGGTATACCACTCAGCAACAGCCATGGTGATGAAGACACCATGACACTAGTCTTCCGTGGCATCATATTCTCATCACAAAATAACTGGTGATAAAGCAAAAAGATCTGTAAATCCTGAAGGAGCCAACATCTTTTTATGGTGACTTTGACGTCATTCGATTCATCTATTTTACAGGAAAGCGAGGTGACCGCTTTTTATATCCACATACCAGGGTCAAAGGATCCCCATTACCATTCAGAGGTATACACCGTTAGTTTAACAAACCTTTGATTCAAATTCGGTCCGAGGATCCTTGATTGAAAAGAGTGGATTAATTCGTTTTTTCCCTTGTGCCTTCCTAAGTTATTTACTTCCTAAGCACACAAACATATAAAATCGCAAGGGTCGACTATTTGGTATTTTAAGTACTTACTGTAATTTTAAAACTAAATCAGACATTTGCTACGAATCGCAAATAGGCTGTTTGTCTGCTACATTTTCCAATAACAACATTGGCTCAATTCGGCGTCTATAGTACATGCTTTGATAATACAGCGGTATGTTAGAGAACGTACCCGTCGGTTCATTTCTATTGATACCTGTAACAATGCCTGCGTTCCTCTTCAGTTCATTTGTAAAGGCTATATTGGTTTTAGCAATCCGTAACCTTCATGTATAATGTATAACTTTATAAAAATTTAAGGATTATATTTGTTAGGATTATATGAAAATATTTTTACCACTCAAGTATTGCCGCCCATTGTACTGAATGTTTATTAAAATATTTGTTTGTTTTTTGTTTTAAAAAGTGAAATAAAGTAAGTTATAAAAAAAATATGTGAAAAATTTACTGTCGATGGCTTGTACTAACGTTTAATAAATTAAGACTAATGAATCAGTAATGTTATAGTCGTATATAGTACTGTAGTCCTAAACAAATTAAGTATTCATTAACAAGGAAGTTCACGCAAGAATTTAATTCCAAATTTTATGTATTTATCTATATGTAAAGACAATATAATTAAATAATACATTTACAGCAAAACAGTACGTTTTGCTGTAAATGTTACTAGGCTTTGAGTAAAATATAAATTTTCAATTTGTTTTGTTTATTAAAATGAATTTTCATTCAACTTATATTATAGAACAAACTACATCCCAACTTGCAGAAATAATAGCAACATAGGTACTAGTTAGGTAAATATATCAGGATAGAAATAACATACGAGTATTATATAGGCCTACTGTTTCCAGCTTTGTAAGTGGTGATATTAATACCGACGTACGTGTAAACCATGATATTTAGGCTGAGAGCCATCTGCGCTCGCTACTTACCCAATGTAGCTGTAAAGGCAATCTATGGCCAATAAAGTAAGTTCTTTTCGACAAATAAAATAAGACATTCTTGAAATTTTTTCACTTTATGCTATCAAAAATATTAGGAACATTTAATACATGTGTCATTATGAAAACATAGTTTTGTTTAAAGTCGCATTTGATCGTTTGTGTCTTTTATAATTTTAAAGCTAAAATATCTCCTTATAGCTTCCGCTATGATCTAACAATTAAAAACGTTTTGCCACTACTGTCCCAAATCTTAGACAAATTAAAGAAGGGAAATCATTTGTTGGAAGAGGCATAACATTCTTTAAAAAATACCACAAAATCTTGCCGGATTGCCTTTTTACCAGTTTGAATCAAAGATTAAAAAAACCCTCATGAAAAAAGGTTACTATACAATAGACGAATATTTATCGGATAAAGATGTGTGGTCTTGCACATAGTGTTCCAGTTACAAAATTTTTATAATAAATTATTGTAAAGCTATATGTAGGTAAATGACAAAACTCTGTAACCACTGATATAAAAAGATCAAAAGAGTAGCTCGAGTTTCTTGCCGGCTCTTCTTGAAGATCCTACTTATTCCGAACCGGTGGTAGAGTCACAAAAAATATGACAGTAATAACAATTGACGATTCAAAAGTATCTGTAACAGATTTATTTGATAAAGATATTTTTCTTTCTTTAAAAAACGTCTGGGTGAGAACATTAATCAAACTTGTTCTTACTTGTATTTTAGCTGAGTTTAATAACTTTAATTGTTCTTGACCATTATTTGTACCAGACCAACCGTGAAATTACTCTCGTATATACATAATGATACTTTGCGTTACTATTTTAACAAATGATTAGATGTATATTGTTTCCTATCAAATGTACAAAAAAATAAAAAAGATTTTCTGCGATGCTCAGTTGCTAACGACTCTGAATCATTGGTTCGTAAACATTTTATTGAACTCGAATGATCTGTTGAAATAAAAATTGTTTGGTTATATAGCAGCACTGCGACAATTTTAATAAACCTAAAAGTTAAAGGCCTTTTTAGTGCGTAATTATTTTTTATATTTTGAGGAATAACCTCTTCTCTTGTAGGTAATGGAGGTCAACGCTTTTTCCATGAAATGGTTACTTATTTGAGATAGTATATTTATCAGAAACTGCAATGTAATGATTACGAAAGTAAATAGTAATTTAACTTCTAAACAAGTGAGTCAACTATAAAACCTCAGGGTTAAAGCCCAATCTACCCAGGTTCATGTTAATAGAATAAACGGTTCCCAGCTGTCGGATGTTACTATTATTATAAGCAACCAACCAGGCTGGTAGTAATAAACTATTATTACTTTCAGCCTGGCAATTCGACCACAATACATTTTTATTATACCGATTTGTCTTGGAAATTGTAGTTACCTTACTTCGAAGATCTTTTACTCAAAGCATAGATCACTCATTCGTTGAATGGACTGTAACTTTTTCCGCTATCCTGTATCGAAACTTGAAAATCAACTCCTCAGTCAGTTTTACATCTAAAATGCGTGTTAGAACAGGTGAGACGCGTTACCCAATCACTATTGTGTTGAAGCATTGTATAGCAACCAATTGTTCAGATGAATTTTCGGGCTTGCTCCCGCATTTGAGTTCCACTGCTGTATATACCTGGGTACGCCATATTTATGTTAACAGTTTGGTTCAGTGCAATTTATTTGAGATTATCTGCATGACCTTACTATGGGACTAGTAATCATTGAAAACATTTTCTAACCGATGTAACGTGACGACCACAAAAAGCATTTCCATAATATTCAAGCAGCCTAGTTATGAATTTTAGTAATTTGTAAATTTGCAAACGCTTATGGGCTTTTGTCTCCTACTACAAAACAATAAAACGCAAATTTGGCATATTAAGCTCCTCATAACACAGAGAGAACAGAGCTTTTTTAAGAGATAATAATTAAAAATAAAATGAAATAATATATTTTGTTGCGTATATAATGGGTTTGCATACCTATACATACTTTCAAAACATAGAAGAGAAAATATGCCAAATTTGGATAATGTCTGGATCTAACCTTTGACACAGGTGCGGACTACATCAACGAGAACAACCAATGTAAACATAGCTTGGTGGAAATTGTTAAATTTGATTCGCCATGAACCCTTTTGGCAGTGCCATAAATAATGTACTTTTAAACTTTGTGCGACCCTAGGGGAATTTGCCGTAACATTAAAAAACATCAATAAAATAGAATTAAATGATTGGAGGCAAGACCCTGATTTATGTGAATCGAAACCTTTTCTTTGACCATAAAGTATCAAGTTTGAAGGTTGTGTGTGAAGTCGTCCAATCCGCACTGGGCCCGCGTGGACGACTAAGGCCTAATCACCCTATACGGGTAGGCTCGTGCCCCTCGGTGGGGACGTTTAATGAGCTGATGATGATGAAAGTATCAAGTTAATTTCCTATAAATACTTTACATAAGTTACAAAAAAATCAATCATCATATATAACATAAAATTAGTTTTGAAGTAGGTAATAAGTAAGTTAAATAAAATAAATATCGTTTTAATTAATATCATATCATCATCAGCTGACACGATTCCACTGCAAGGAACAAGAGTTCCCTTACAACGTAGCTTTGGGGAGCGAATTGTATATTCATCAGGTTTATTTTATGTATATCATAAGTGAACGGGTCACTTCGCTTACATGGTGGAAGGTGATAGGCCTGATCACTGTTGTCTACAAATTGTCATTAATTTCCGTCAACACAGATGCAGTGTTGACGGAAATTAATGACAATTTGTAGTTGTTTATATTATATTGCCCGGCGCCCATCACTCGATACGATAGATGTTAGATCTCTTATATACGGTAATTTTACAGTTACAGTGCCCGAAAGACAGAAGTGCAAAACACTCCTATTTTAGGGGATGATAAGTGACACTGCAGTGGTAACTACCAAGACAACTCAGTACGTAATCTATCATAGTTGGTCTCTAAACAGTATGTAGTTCCACTGCAAACAAGTGCCTTTACAAAAATTTTGTAGCATTAAACTAGTCATATATCTGATTTGCCGGTATTTATTTCTTGCTCTCTGCTTCATCAAGTAATTAATAGCATTATAAATTTTCATTCTTTTTTTGTTATAACTAATAAATTTACTTCGCGCGTAGTTTGTTGGTTACAGTAAAGTCTCGTTGAATTTATGGTTGCTGGATTTTTCATAAGCTTAACAGAAAACATACTGTGATAGTCTTATTATACGTGAGGACTTTAACCCTACCTATTTTCGCATACGATACGTATCGTACGTGTTCAAATTTTCACTTCTTTACATTTGCCTAACTTGGTTAGGGCTTTTCAGGTTAACTTATTTCTTGATTGCCCGCAAATAATGGTTCTGTACTTTGAAGCCGTTAGACCAAGGTACCAACTGTCTTTACAATAACGTACGTCCAGCATCGTACATGGTTCCAAAATTTCAAGATTACCAACCTTGCAAATACTTTTTTAGATTTTATTTTTCTCTCTTTCACTCTTCCTGTTTCAACTCATCGCAGTCCACTGTTGGACGTAGGTCTACCCTCCCTCCCGTCATCCAGCCTCCACCAGCGACCTTTCGCAAGTCGTCGGTCTATAGGGCTGGAGGCTTCCTACGCTATGCTAGCTAAGACGCGGTCTCCACTCCAGAATTCGTCTGCTCCAAAGACTATTGGTTCTGTGGTTCGGCGGGCTGTGTCGGTAACTTTAGTGTAGTAGTAACGGATTAAGATATTTCTGATCTTATCCCAAAGAGCGATTCTGAACACAGCTCACTCCATTGTCAAGTGACTTTGAACTTGTGAACTGATCCTGCAGTCAGTGTCCATATCTCAGCTACGTGTGTTAGCACGGGTAGGATGCATTGCTCAAAGACTTTCATCTGGATTTAATTAAAATAAAAACACAAATAATATAGAAACCAAAGCTTATAAATATGATGTTGACTTTTTGAAATTTGCATTTGTTATAAATAAATATCCACTGACATTCACACAGCGCCATCTAGCCCCAAGTTAAGCGTGAAGCCTGTATTATGGGTACTAAACAACGGATAAACATACATATATACATTTTTTTTATTTTTTATGCCATATTATGTTATGGGAATACGAGCATGAAAATTTACTTTTATTTTTTCCTCATACAAAAACATAATATGGTATTAATTTGATCTATTATAGATTTTCGGAAATCGATGTAGTATAAAAAGGAGTATCACTTATTGCAATAAATAATTGTAAATATATGTAAATTGCACAAAATACAGGTTTTAAATGTTGACATGGCTAATAACACCTGACACGGTAATGGTCAAAACCCAATCAATTTAATTACACAAGATTGCTTAAATATGGTTAATAACATTTGACTTTTAAGACGTGATTGAATTGATTCGAAACGTTAAACATGTCAAGGAGTAATTATTTTGTCTCAATAATGTGTAGAATTTTTAGCTTTGTTCTTCACTTAAATAGAGTGAGAAAGGGATAGCGCTCTATACGATAAATATTACCATCCCGTTCTAACGTTTGAATCTCGTTCTGAAATACGGGCCTTAGACTAAGTCAGTATTTTTAAATTGGTGTTCCGGTTCAGAGGTCGACCGCAACACCAAGGGTTCCTGGTTCGATCCCCGGGCAGTACAAACATTTGTGTGCATGAACATGTCTGTTTGTAATGGTCTGGGTGTTTTCTATGCATAATATGTATGTATTTACAAAAAAAAGTATGTTTTATATAAGTATGTTTTTTAGTGCCCATAATACAGGCTTCACGCTTAACTTGGGGCTAGATGGCGCTGTGTGAATGTCAGTGGATATTTATTATTATATATTTATTATTACTTATTTGACGTTCGTTTGACAATTAACAAAATAGGTTATATATGAACAATAAAGATTGAATGCGCTCATTTAAAAATAGCGGGAATCAAATCTGGTTCATGGGTGCTGGGTCCAGAACTAAATAACTGTTCGCTATACATAAAATCATAATCTAATCGATTCAAAATTACCAATTAACAATCACTCATCCTATGGCTAAGTCGTGCGAGGTATGTTTATGTTTTTCTATGATATAATGCAAATTTCATACTTTTAATTCAGTAAAACGAAGTGAACTTTTACATAAACTATTCATTCATAATTTGTAATAAAATCACAGAAAATATTGGTTGATGATATGCAAATGGTGCTTAGTTTCTATTAAAAGAACCATATTGCGTTAATTTATATTCTGGGTAAATTAGATTACTAGAAAACATACATTTCTTTACATATTACATGCTAATTCAATTAAATAGCTATTACATTTGTAATTTAGATAACACCAGCATGAACATTTAAAATAGGTACACACAACCTATATCAACATATCATTGCCCGAATTTCGCATTATGCCAGTATTTTCAGTGGATGTTTTATTTTGTTTTTAATTTATTATCAGAATTATAAAAATGTGCTTTAGGATTCAAACCTATGCATCCCTCCCAAAGGTCATTACTAATCTATTCCAGAAACTTTAGACATCATAATTATACAATGTTAGTTATATACAGACATTGCGGCTACAATTATTACGCAGATGTGTATATAAACCTAGAGACATGCCAAAAAAACTTGACTGATATATGGTCCTATCCTTCAAAACGTATGGTATTTGCTACGATGACTAACGTTTAGGTTTAACATAACGTTTAATAATATGAATAAATTCAAATCTAGATAACGCGCTCGAACTTATCAAGCAATGAGACTTCGTTTCAAACGTTAACCTTGAAACAACATCAATGTGACCTAATCAAATTCGGAAACTTGTATAATCAAAACAATGTCTAGTAAAATTGAGCGTTAACATGAATTGAACGCTCCATTACGATGCAAACTAACGAGTCAACGACACACTAATGCCAGTTTCATATTCAATTGCTGCTATTCAAACATACGCTATGTTTACTAAATGAATTTACAGCCTTGGTATGATGCAATTGATATCAACCCCAAAAATGGGTTTCATTGTTTTTTTTAGAAGTAAACAAAAATTATAAAGTAAGTAATTGATTGATTTAAATTAAAAAAAAACCTGTACCAAAACGATATGAGCAAATTGATATGCATTGTTTGGTAAGACATATTTTTAATATTTATAGGTACAACACAGCAGACGCTTCACCTGATGTTAGTGCTACTAGTATATATTATGATACTCCGATGGAGTATGAGTATGATTCGGATGAGAGAGGGTAATGCAATTAGTTACTATGATGATACGTTAGCATTTTGTACCAGAAAAGAGAAGTATTTATTGTAATACTGTTTCAGAGATGACGTAGCCCTCAGGACTAAATAAAAGACAGAGGGAAGCTGATATTGGCTGAAAAAACAATCGGGTGTTTCACGCCGGTATTCTGTTAGGGTATTTCCGTAATCACTGGTCGAGCCTATTCGCGACAAGCCTGGTCTCATTCATTACTTGTCTCTCTACTTACACTTTATATTTTTTAATTTCATACAGCAGCACATGTATAAAAATAGTTGTTATTTTGCTATTACAATGCAATATAAATTAAAACTATTTCAATTTAAAAAACCTTCTATCTCTTAATAATTGAAACCATTATGCAGATTGCTTTCAATAATAAAAATTAACGTTGTGTTGGAACTAAATTGCAATAACTACTCGCAAATATATTTCAATAAGGTAGTTGCATGATTTTGTGTTTGCTACCTACATATATTACAGGATTAACATAAATTACCTAACACCGAACAAACATATTCAAACCTAAATGTTTGTCCTGGGCAGACCCGTGACGCAAACAAATTTCTACGAAATGCGTCATCGCTCCAATCGAATACGCGTTATCTGAAGGTGCAGAAGCCTACCACAAAAGAATTAGCATCCTCCATAAAATTGAAGTATGGTAGCTGTACACCAATTTAGCAAATTTACGTCAAATGTATGTGTCCTTTTGTTTTCTTTAGGGACTAATATTAAGCCATTTTTTGGTACTTCCACATTCAACGGCTCATCCCATTATAGAATATTTTATTAACCTTCATCGCAGTACATCCGGAATCCATATTTTATTGACGTTACTGATTAAAAATATGTATTTGATTGTGTTATAGCACGACATAATCAAAGTGTCAAAAATTTTCCCACACATTAATATTCATGAATCCCGATTTTTACTATCGGTTTTGTACAAAGCAATTTTGATGTAATGTTTCAGGTACTCAATAACGCGGCGTGTAACACAGATATTCCTAGTTATATTTGTATACTTATCATTTAATCACTTTATGAGCAAAACGCTTTCGCTACTGAGTAATTGATGTTATACAAACACATGCGTAGTCAAAACAATGAGACGCAAGAAACGTAAATTAAGCATGCTTGTCTTCCTTGGAGCCCGGGCGTTTACCCTCTTAAGATTCCTTTCCTACTATTTACAAAAAATGCAAGATATATTATAAACATGTAATATTATTGTTACTATTTTAAGTAAAAAATACTAATATATATTTTGATGATAGCCTATCTATTCACTATCGCAGTCACTGCTGGACATAGGGCTCCTCCATTTTCGCGCCAGATATCCGGTCTCCGCTTTTCTCATCCAGCCTCCACCAAGCAACTTTTCGCAGTCGTCGGAGATAGCCTAGGTGTACAAAAGTAATTTATAACTATACCGAATTTCTTTCTTCGCAGAAAAAACTTGGACTGAAAAATAAAGTAAATATATACACCTTAATCCAATAAAGGGTTAAAATAGCATAAGGAGGGCCTTATGTAAATTTCCTCTTGCAAAAGGAAAAGCGGAAACTTTTAATTATATCAACAGGTTTAGTTTAAACTTTGGATCTTTTTTTTTGCAGTGGATTGAAGCTAGTAACTTGTATTTTGCAATTTTATATTATATAGTCAGCAAACATCTAGACAGTCTATTTTCAAGTCAAAGTCAAGTCTAAAACATTTATTTCAAATTAGGCTTACAAAAAGCACTTATGATCGTCAAAAAATATACAAAAATATAATAAAAAACGATTAAAATACTAAACTAAAAATATGAGTTTTGATGCTTTGAAAAAAAAGCGCTTCAGTGGTTTGGCCTGTTGAGAATATTTGATATTGAAAATCAGGATCAGCCAATTTGATTACACAACAGTCCGATTCGAACTCAATTTATGCGATATACTTGGTTGCACTGGAGCTTGGAACAAAGCATTTTGCGTCTACTGACTGACAAAATGAAATCGAGTAACTTGAATGTTTACAACTAATTTTTGATTCTATTTTAGAAGATTTAGTCTATCTTCTAGAGGTTAAAAAAAGCGGAAGACTCTGGAGTGGTCTTATATTAAATCTTTTTGTATCAAGACGCAAGCAGTTGTAGTATCCAGAAAAAATATAATATAAATATTATATCAGACTTGCTGTGTGGTGAGCACAAATTAAAAAATTATGGCAACACCTACTCTTCTCAATATATTACTAAATGTAGTTTAACCCTGTTACCTAATAAACACACAACGTATATGTTTCTTTGAAATGTTACATGTTGTTAAGAAAGATCGCAACATTTTTATAAAATAATAAATATTGAAGCATGTTTTGTTTTATATATATTAATAGCAAGATTTAGGAACATCGAAATGTGTAAATTTTTCGTCATTATTAATCTATTAAAATTATCAAACTGTCATTTGGTAAGTGTGAATAGTGTGTAGTTTGTATATCGGATCGCGAATAAATTATAATACAATTTATATGATATTATCATTTCAATGACAATATGATCATGTTATGTTCGAACTAAATCGATTGAACAATTTGATTGGTCATTTATCAAATAATGGTCCGTATGTGGTTTCTATATTTGAATGGATTCATTTCTCAAATAGGGAACCATATTACACCTTCCATCCTATCTTACCCAATTAATCGAAGGTCGTTGATGAACCTTCCAAGCGCTCAAATCGGGTATTAGGTAGCGAAGATACTCGTATGCGACATATAATCAATATGCTAGTATTAATTTTATCACTAATAATTATGGCATTTGGACTCTAAGCCTAATTGAATTAAATCAATATGTTTCATAGCAATCAGTTACACAAATATATGCACAATTGCACACACAATATGAAAACGCCTTACTACATATAAAGATTAAGTGTAGAGTATATACTGTATACATAACTCCCACCAAAAACATCCTGTAAAAAACTAGCCAAATCTTGATGGAGCTGCTTCTGCTTGATTATCTCTAAAAAGTAATCAAATCAAGACAAAGACGTGCCAAGTCTAAGGTGCCTTACTGTGATTACTTTATTATTATGGTTAATATTGTGTGAATGTTTTAGACTTGAAATTTGGATTTAAAGTATGGTATTATATTTTACTAATTGACAAAAATTTCAGCGTTCTGGTATTATCCAAAAGTTCTCAAATTGGGGCCTGAAATGCAGCGAAATGGATCCTGTAAAGGATGGTACGGCAGTGTTTGCTTCGCGCTCGACTTGGCGGGGGCACTGCCGTACCCCCAGATAACTTCGTAGTCTAAGCGTTGATTTAGATCGCTGGGTGATCCGGAACGGAATTCGAATCCTGCGAAGAAACCATAGTGAACGTCATATTGTCGCGATTTTCCCAGTTTGATGAGGAAACTGAAGGCTGAATCACCTGACTGTCCAAAAAGAAAGGAAATTCCGTACTTCAGAAGGCACATCAACCCGTCAATCCCGGTTGTAATCTGAGGATAGTAGTCGTTAACACCCTCCAATCATATTGTGTCCGCGTGATGGGTTACCGCCTAATCTTCTTTGTTTTGTGGAAATGAAATGAAATGAAATTAATATCATTCTCTTTTTTGGGTTGCTACTTTAAAACTCCAATAATTAGAAAACCGTAGTATTTAATTTTAAACCCATGGACAAAACCATAAATTTGATATTAATATGAGAAATAATAATATTGTATATGTATGTAAATAATTCCTTTGTAAAACTTTTAATTATCTGCCTTCGTTGTCTTGTGGTTAGAGCAATGAGGTCACATTTCTGCTTAATCTGGAGGTCTTGGTTTCAAATACCACAGGGACGAAGTGACCGCAGTATAACTTTGTGTGATTTTCCCAGTTTTCCAAGGACATTTCTGACTGAATCAACTTAGTGACTGATAATGATATGATTCGTAGGCTTAGTTTACTTTTAGGAGAAGCAGTTAATAGGAATGATAAAAGTACATAAAAGTACTTAAGCTTGGACAAAAGCGGGTATACAAATTCTAGCATTGCAATTGTCTAAACGTTTAATAAATTTGATTTTACCTACACGACAAGAAGAATATCAAAACCTTTAAATTGTTTTCCAATTTGTCTTTCTCTTAGATAATCAAGTAAATAACTTATCAATAGATGTGGGAGACCATGCTTTGGCACAAACCAGCCGGCTCGACCGGAATGATTCCACGGCGCATAGAAAACCGTTGACTCACATTTTTATTATTCCCTTTTTATAACAAGGAATTTATAGCTGTACCAGCAAGCTTTTATTTTATTTTAACGATTCTTAATATAATAAATCTTTACATTATGTTTATCTATAATTTGATGACCCCATAAGTAATAAAATAAATAAATAAATAAGTCTTTGTTTAAGTAGTTTAAGGAAGAAGTGTTTTGTTTATGGCTACAGACAAAACATTTCTGCGGGTAAATTATTTCCACAAAACATTGTCGAAGTATATCATTGTTTTTTAGATCAATGTGATGGACGACACGTATGTACTAATGTGAATTCGTATGACTTTGGGATATCGACGGCGACGCTTCTAGACCCTGAGACATTTCAGATTATTTTAATGCATGGGGTTTTTTCCCTTTGTCTCGTATACTTTAGAACACCTTAGCAATAAATCATTTTTTGTGGGGCACTTGTTTCCTAAAAAGACTAAAAGTCTGGTGAACAATAGCTTCTCTTATTTATTTTAAAGCATATTATGTATAAACAAACCCCTAAACATAGAAGAATAAATGAATACATTAAGAAAATATAAAACAATCGTTTAATCTGCCTTTAATATATAACTTAAGGCAGGTACTTCAAGGTAGGTTTATCGAGTTAAACAGTAAATTTGTCCAGTTCCATAATTAATTCTGTCACTGTTCTCTCTTGAACCTAGACCTTTGACAAAAAGCTGCAACAGTCAAGGTCACTTCAGTTCAACGAGTAGAATCAAGGTTTACTGACTCATGTCCAGTTAGTCTTTAAAACTAAAGATCTTTATTGTATGTTATTATGAGTGAACGGGACAGTTAGAGTGCTCACCTAATGGTAAGTGATATGCCTGACTATGAAAAAATGTAGTGCTGAAGAATTAATAACAAAAAATATTTATTCATTTTTGTAATCACTTTTCTGCGCCCGTCATCCGAAACGACAGATGTAAGGATTCAACGCCGTTAACGGAGAGCACAATTTTATGATTGAATAGACTAGTGATGTGAAGAATATTATTTTTTTAAAATTCGCGAATGCTAATGCGAATATTATCTTCAATATTCGCGAATGCGAATGTTAAATTTCAAATAAAGCGCGCGTCAAATATTTGACAGCTTTGACATTTCGTGCCGGCCATGTTGAAACCAAACATAGCCGAGCGCCCGAATCGATACAGGTTGAATGAACGAAGTTAGTCACAGAAAGAAAGTTCATTCGGAAAGTTTTGTTTTGATTTAAGGTTCTAAAAATAAAATAGTTAAGTTTTTATATTATGGAACAGTCATTCACATATGATTAAATAAAATATATAAAGCTTGCTTATCTATTGTGTTATTAATTCATATGCATCTATCTATATAATAATTTCCTATTGGTTTGTTAAAAACATTCGCAAAATTATCGCATCGTTTTTTGCGAATGCGAATATCGAAAAATATGCGAATATTCGCGAATGCGAATATGCGAATATTCGTTACATCACTAGAATAGACACGATGTATCTAAATTATTTTGATACTTAATATTCAAATTAAAAATAATGCACTCGCGAATCTTACCCTATTATTCAGTAAAAAAAATCCATCCACTTTAATTTTCGTTCGTAATTTAAGGGAATTTTTGCCCTTAGTTTGCATGCTTACTTAAATTTTCATATATTAAAATTATTAATTCTACCCTAAAAGGTTATAGTTTATGAAAATAATTGATAATCAAGCATACACCTCATTAAAAGGTAATCATCAACTGTCACCTAATGCACTCCAATCACCTTAGAGTAAGACAACTTGTGGCTTTTAGATATTAAGTCTCAATAGCCTGAATAACTTACAGTGTTAAAGGGTTTTGCGTCTTATGTAATACATAATGGTAGTAGAGATCCAATATATGTTAGCTAGTCACAAAACTTATTTACGCTAGAAGTCAAGCAACTATGGTCGACCGACCATCGAATGAGTGACCGGAAAATATTATCTCGAGTCATTCGTGATTTGGGAGCTTAGGTAAACATTAACTGACTAGATGCACAGAATGAAAAAATATCAAACAAAAAACTTTCGAGTGTGTGCCTGTGTGCGCGCGCGCGCGCGCGCGTGTGTGTGTGTGTGTGTGTGTGTGTGTTATATTCTATGAATAATATATAATATCCATACATTACTTTTTACATAATAATACAATATTTTATAAAGAATATGAAAATTTACACAAACTGAAGTCTTTACATATATCTTCTATTATTCACCTATGTTGTTAGTAATTGTAATTTTTTAAAGCTTCTTGTTTAAATTGAAGTCAACTTACATTAAATTAAATTAATATCGAAATGCAAAAATAAATTGTAAATTGAATAACATTAGATAATTTTTTGGGCGCCGTATATGAGTAAAATAAAAACCTGTTGTTGGTGGAGACAGTTATTAGTTGTTCCCGCGAGTCTGAGAAAACGCCCTAGCACAGAAAAACAAAACAAATCCTAATTTGTCTCACCAATTAATAATCTGAATGGAAATGATGACTCTTGGCTCATGAAGTAAGGTCACTAGAAATAAGACATCAGGACCGTCAAACTTTCCTTCTTTGTACATTTACATGGATTCGTTTCTCAATTAGTACGCAGTTTACAAATTACCTTGCTATCATATAAGCGGTGTATTGCGGGTTAATGAACTCAAATAACGAGAAAATGAACTTGACCCAGAGAAGCTTACGTTAACCGGTTCGTGATTCCTATAGCTAATATTTCATATTTAAGATATTTATACATTTATGAGATTCTTGAATAAGTTAATTTACATAAATAATAATTCAACAGTGGTTATCAAATATAATATTGCCCATAATATTGGGTTAATTTCGAAGTTTCAAAACTTAATTATAGATTTGAATAAATTAAACAGTAGCTTTATGTGAATACGAAGTAGGTTGGTGGTTTAATTTTGATATTTTGTACTATACTCAATTCTTTATCGCGTACGATATCAAGTAATAAGGTATACAGATTTTATTAACAATTTGCATTTGGACCCTGAAGGACACAACAAGAATACACTTTTGTTTGTAACGCTATTTAAAAAATACATGCAATATTAATAACAAAAGAAATCAAAGATGAAAATGCTGATCACAAATTTATTCCAACGTAGTTTGGGGTGCACTGATGAATCCGGTATATTTGAATCCGCCCATAGTTCCTTGTGGTATGCCGTAAATTTTTGGACGATAACCGGTATCTAAGAAAAATCTAACATGCAAATTACTTACGTTACAATTTACGAATAACATTTGTGTACTTTTTTAAGAATATTATAAATAGATATGTAAATATCTACAAACATTTACACATCGCCAACGAGCCCCAATTCAATAAGGAGTTCATTATTAATTTTTGTTTATTGAGTTCCTTTAACAGGCCCCAAACTCACTTATAGTAGAAAGTTTACGCTTGGCAGATGAGATGGAGATAGCACTCGACACCGAGCACTCGGCAGTTTCGTCAGGAGCATATTCCTGTACAGTCTGGACTAGATACAACCATCATCAGCCTTTTAACGGCCCTCTGAAGTGCCTTTCCGCATATCATAGCTATAGAGAGATTGGGTCGTAACCCCCCCAACCGTGCCCAGTGCGGATTGGTGGGTGTCAAGGACTACCATTGTAGATTGTGGCTGATATTCAGGGCTTGACGTGCCCTTCGAAGCACGTAAGGCTTTTATTATAGAGCAACCACCCGCTCTCTGTTGAATATTTTGTGCCTCACCTGTCTGTTACGGCACACGCGGTGAGAGATGTGACGTTATTGTTTGCCAATTCGCCATTACCATACGGTATTTATAAAAATAATTAAAACATGGGTTTATTTTTTTAACAATGTAAAATAAAATATGCGACACAAATCCTCGCGTAACATCGTGTTTTTCGTGTTATAAGAAAACGACGCAGAAAAATAGAACAAAAGCATGGCGAGAATTGTTTTCACGGTCTCACTTCTATTATATTCTGTGCTTCAATAATGATTTGCAAGGCTTAGGTTACAATAGTTAAGTGAATAAGTCAGAGAAATATTGTACCAAATATGCATTGGAATTCAAGCAGGATATTTGAGCGTAATCCTGCTAGCGTAACAAGTCTTTGAGCAATGCGTCCAACTTCTACTAACATACGTAGCTGAGACATGGACACTGACTTCATAAGTAAAATGATTAAAGTAACAGACATATCTAGCCAGATAGCAAGTTGACGTGGTAATAATGGACCGGTCCCTTATGTTACTGAACCGATGGCTGTTGGAGTAGATGAGTTTTGGAGTAGAGACCGCTCTTAGTAAGCGTAGCGTATTACGCCCTCCAGTGGAGGTTGGCTGAGGAAAGCGGAGGGCCAGGATATATGACGTCAGGAACCTAAGTCCAGCAGTGAACTTCAACAGGTAGAAGAGACTTTAAGTATTTAATAGTATAAAAAGCGTCAGACTAGTTCTAAAACTTAATTATTACTGTCGTTGACAGGTTATTTGCTCCAAATATAATATATATAATATTGTAACCATTGTTCAAACGTATTGTACGTTTGAATTCGGAACGATTTAAGAAGTTGCCTTAATTTTGTTTCAGAATAAGTTTGTTCTAAATAGTTCAAGTTGATAGTTTCTAGATAGTTGGGAGAACTTTTTGAAGGTTCTGTGTACCTCGAAAAGTAGGGTACCAGGATCCTTAGGCTTAGGTCCTGAATTTAAAATAAGTCGAATTTTTTTTAGATTAAGATATACACTTTCAATTTTAATTACTTTATCTGATATCGTTGTTCATAGACACTTAATAGATAACCAATAAAAAAGGTAATTTTCTTATATTTAAAGAAAACAGTTTTTCATTTATAATATTGGTCGCTACAGTTATGACTAAATATTTATTATTTTAAGTACAACTTTTATAAAGATATAGTATTAACATAATTTTAGTACACTTACCGAATCTTGCAAACTTCTACAAACAAAAACACCAATTAGCGACAAACTTAGAGTAACACTTAGATCGTCAAAGTTTTTTAAATTTACTAACTTGCTTAGAATTTTTTTATTCACTCATTAACGTTAGTATTTCACCATAGTATATTTTTCACAAGAACCAGCGATTTTTAAACTTTTCATTTGTTTTCACGATCGGTAAATCGCTACACGATTACAGAGCCCGTATAACACGTCTTCTCACTACCGTATCATTCCAAAGACTGCCAGCGGCCTTCTCGTTGCGTTTCTGTGCTGAAAATTTTGCTCTCTTGTCTACAACAATAAATTACACTACTGAATCTTCTATGGTATGACAATAGAGTTTAAAATACCGTGTCATACTCAATGTTTGTTCAGCTGTTACTATGAGTATAGTTTTGGTAAAATTTTTACCGCGCCATGCGATTTGATAAACAAACGAAAGTGGACGTATAATTTTATTCATGGTCGAATGATTATAGAAATAAATAATGTATTATATTGTCCAATTTTAATTTGTATGATATATATACATAACAGGGTGTTTATATATTTTTTTGACATATTTGCTTAAACACCAATTCTTCATATTAGGATAGACAGTAAACAGCCTGTAATATTTTACATAAATAACTCTTACCTACATATTTTTTTGACTATGATTTACAGAAAAAAGTAGTTATCAAAACAAAACACATCTTAATTCAAGGTTGATTCCGCGATTGTATTACAATCAAGTATCACCGTTTAACTTATGGGAAATTTATGATTCAATTTTAACGGCTATAACATAGTGTTGACATTAAGAATAATATTTATTATAAGAATAATTTTTCCAACAAATTAAT
Source organism: Leucinodes orbonalis (assembly GCA_019425675.1). Classification (NCBI taxonomy): domain Eukaryota; kingdom Metazoa; phylum Arthropoda; class Insecta; order Lepidoptera; family Crambidae; genus Leucinodes; species Leucinodes orbonalis. The sequence goes on from PQWD01000783.1 coordinate 35,925, forward strand.
CAAGATTTTTTTTCTTTAATTCTGTCAGAAGAGTATAAATTGTGAAGAAATTCTATTTTAAACACTCTCCAAGAAAATTATAAAATGTTTAATAAAAAGTGTGCAAAAAGCGAGCAGAAACTTGATTTTAAAATTATTAATTTCATATGTCTTTCAATTAGATATTTAAGAGGTTCAACTTGAAGAAGTGAAGTGAACCTTCATTGCCCTTCGTACCAGCTGAATGACGAAGAACGCTTCTCTGGCTAACCAACTAGTGCTGTAAGAAATCAGCTTAAGGTAATAGTCTGAACTCTTTATTGCTGTAAGCTTTTAGATGCGGCTTCTATCCAGCAGTTAAAGTTGTCGTTCTTTCATTGGAACATGTTTTTATTGTTCTTTATAGTGTTTTATAAATAGCATGAGAGCAATTTCAGATGATTTCAATATTGACAAGCAAAATTAAGATCGTTCAATAAAAAATCTGGTCGACCATGAAAGTCATGAGGTCAAGCGTATCTGATAATATTTTAAATCTTGCATTGAATATGCTCTTACGGTGAATTATTCTCGAAAATAATTGTAATTTTGTAAAGGTCGTGGGATTTTTCTATTCAAGCACTTTTACTATGAGACACATTTACCTCAGTTATGTCGTGTTCTAAGGATGTATAAACCCTAATCTTATCTATATGTGCGACCATAATATACTTTTAAATGACATTGACAAGTAAGAATAACAAATTAACTACGAGATAGAAATTGTTAATTTACCATACAATTTGATATCACAAATCGCGCTTCGATCCCAATTTAATGCTTACAAGTAAATTACCCGTACACAACATTTATGAGCTGTTAGTAAAAATTTATATAAATACCGATGTCAAAAATATAGCATTCCACAAAGTGTATATATTTTACTGAAACCTGACCCTGTGCAGAATACTATTTTTCATCCACATCCTTGAGTATAGAATTACTGGAAGATAGGTTCCATACTGTGTTATCTCGGTATATATCCGCCGCGGTACCAAATATCGACTTGATACAATGTGTAATCCTGTGTTGCACTGTAGCTACGAGTAGTAGATTTATGAGCCCTTTTATAATGCGTCTTGGGCGCAAGGTTACCATAATCTAATGACTACATACAGTTATTTTTTTTTAGAAATCGTATCATTCATATTTCATAAGCAGACTTTTTAATTACAATTACGTAAATAAACTGGTAAATCTTATAAATACAAATAAAATATGATGTTGACTTTCTATTTAACCCAATGTTTGGACTTCTAGGTTTAATCGTCCTCTTTTATTCCTATTTCCTATAGGAATAAAAGAGGACGATTAAGCATTTTAATCGTCCTCTTTTATAAATCATTTAAATCCAAAACAATTTATATTACTCAAAAATCCCTAGTCTTCATTTCAATGATACGTATAGGTCTTTGAAATGCCAAATATTTAGGTGTTTGCCAAAACCCGTGGCAAACTGTACATGGGCAACTTTACCATCAGATGAACCGCCTTCCCGTTTGGTCGCTATCCCATAAAAAGACTTACTAAACTAATTCCTCGTTATTTACTACACACATTATATGCTTCAGTAGTGTCTAAATAATAACTCCATAGTATCTTTTATTAATGGCATAATTCACACTTTATGCTAAATTTATGGTACGACCACGTATGTACGTAACGACAAAATGCATTAATTTTAAAACAGTAATTAAATATTCATGAGAATTTGAAAGACGAATATTTGATCCTTGAAATCATTTGTCTCTAAGTGGAATTTGCAACGCTCTCACATCATTGTGTTTCACTGCCAGTGTCAAGGTTCCTATATATTTTGAGCCTCCATACGTCCAATTTCAAAGATGTAAATAATATACGATTGCAAATACTGCAAGCTATCAGTAAGTAAATTTGGTTAACATGATATTTCGTGACTGATCTTGATAATATTTACACACGGTTAAAATTTGTCTTTTGTAAATAGTTCACTTCAAATTTCTTGATAAAAAATATTTTGTCATCCGGATGTTCAAAAATTCGGGACCTTGACATTTCTGTGTCATTCTGATGGGAGGAGGCGATTTATATAAATGAAGAATCTCACATAACAAAACCTAGGGAATGTACAGCTATAAGTAATATTGAACTCTATGCTAAGGCTTTATATTTGGAGTGGACCAATCAGTACTTAATTAGGATTATACAAAATGAAATGATAACGGATACAATCGCATGACGTATTTAAGTTATTATCTGCTGCAATGGAACATATCCAACATAATTATTAACAACGAGAATAGTGAACAACGCAAAAACAGCTGAAGATATATATCAAAGTAGAGGTGCAGGTTACAGCATTGACCGCAACATAATCCTTTAGAATGTGATCCATTAATTATACAAAAAAACTTCGCTGTCGTTTATAAGAACTTTGTTGTTTACACCCATAATGCTAAATTCAGGTTTGATATTTTGCATTCTATTTTATGCTCTAATAATTTGTTGCCATACGGAAGTTATATGTATTAAGACGAGACTAATTATTATTGATTTCAATACAATTTTATAGCTTAGTGATAATGAACATAATGACATTATTAAAAGAGCTGGATAAGTATTGTTATACGCAGGTGACAGAATAAAATGATCTGCTTGAAGTGAAACATGTTAAGAATAAATATATGTTATGAAATAATTCTTCTATTAGATACAAGTTTATATTATTAGGTATCGTGGAGGTCGTTTGAAGACGCTATGAAAAAAATGGTCTAAAATAAAAGAGAAAGCAATGGGAAAACATTGTTTTCAGGGATATACTTAAAACTTTCTTCAGCTATTTTGACATTTAACTTATTCTGCAGTTGGAAGAAGATATTCGGTCCAGTACGAGTCAACGACTCATTTGGTATAATGGTTAAGACGTCGGCTACTACACAATTATTCTGGGATCGATCCCCGCGCAGAACAAATATGTGTGTGCATGAGCATATATCTATTTTTATCTGGATATTTACATGTATATTCTGTATGTATTTTCAGAAAAAGTTTATATGTTTTCTGTTGTTTAGTGCCCATACTACAAGCTCTAGGCTTACATTGGGGCCAGGGGTTCCCACCATCTCTTAAAATAGTGTTACTATAATTATACGTCAGCATTTTTGTACAATAAAAGGCATTACGTTCGAGGTATAGCGACTTTTCATAAAATGTATTTAAAAAAAACAAAGTAGATTATTAAATTACCGGGTATGAGAGCCCTTATATTTTGTCATCTCGAGTGACAGGCATTATTAGCGGAAAATAATGACAGTTACTGTTATTAATTTCGATTCTTCTTGTTCAGGCGTATCACTTACCATCAGGTGAGCGAATTCAACGTCACGTTCACGTTAAGACAAAAAATGTTACGACCCAATCTCCCCTAGCTATGCTGTTCAGGAAGGTCTGTACCTTATAATGGGCCGTTATAGGCTGATGATAATGATGAACTGTGTACATCTATGTGTTTTATCAAGTTATAGCTTTTTTCTTATGTGCTTGAATAACGTGGTCGCTCACTAATTGGGTTCAAGGTTACTCAGCGTGCTATCAAGAGGCGTATGTGAGGTGTTTCTCTACGTGAAGTGGCGGTGGACATGGCACATAGTACGTAGAACCGATGGCTCATGGGGCGGATAGGATTTAGTGTCAACCACGTAACGGAAAATGAAGCGTAGGCTGACCCGCGACCAAATGGACGGATGGGATGACCTGGTTAAGGTGGCGGGTAGCTGATGGATATCAACTGCTAGGGATCGGCCGCGTGTAATTCATTAGGGGAGGTCTTCGTTCAGCAGTGGACATATAAGGTTGAAATGTAGATAGTGAATAAGATCCCACCGAGCTAGGTCATAATTATTATAACAAATAACTCCTTCACTATATTGGAATCATCATCATCAGCTCATTAAATGGCCCCACCGAGGGGCACAAGCCTACCCGTAAGGGTGTTTAGGCCTTAGTCGTCCACGCGGGCCCAGTGCGGGTTGGAAGACTTATGCATGAAAACCTTTGAGTCTCTTCGCAGGCGTGCGCAGGTTTCCTCACGATGTTTTCGTTAATCGTAAGAGCGTCGCATTAACGTACATATGACTTCGAAAATTCGAAAACACATTGGTACGTGGCGGGATTTGAACCTCAACCCCGGTTGGAGGGCGACAGTCCACACCATTGAGAAAACATGCAAGTAAATGTTAATACAATAAAATCAGGGTCACTGAATAAGTAAACCTTCTAATGGTTGGACCCCGAGCCTGAGATAAAAAAAAATCAATACTTACATAGAAAGTTTAAGTTTTTACCAAATAAATCTACAGATATAACCAATGGCTATTGAAGTTATGTGTTTTAGACAAAATCTTGAAGCAGTCAAATATATAACGAACATAACATGTATAACATGACCTATAGTAATCAATTGAGCTTAAGCCACTGCGTGACAGTGTTTCCACCTTAGCCATTTTGTAGCCAGATCTAGCATTGTTTAGTATAGGCGAACTCCTTTTTTACCGATTTAGCCCGAAAAGAGCAATCTAGTTTTTTTTTCACTGTCTTGAAAATATTACCAAATTATGAAGTTTTGGAGATACTAACAAGTACTTTTTGCCATTTCATCGGTCATGATGACCTTTATTTTAGACGCTCTAAAAAACGACTTCATGACATGATTCTTTTGTTTTTGATGCTCGATCTAGCGCTAGCTTCTTTTTACCTATCAGATTACCTCTCAAACAGCCCTTTTAAAACGCATGTGGCAACACTGCTACGTGAACTATATGCTATGGGGTTCTCTCCAACAAGGGTACCTATATCTGATATTTCATCAATCTGACACTATAATAGAAATACATACTGTAATTATTCATCCAGACATGTTGTATATATAAAAAATGAAATTTGTGTGTCAGTAATGTCACGAGCTGCAGGTTCTCGTATAAATTAATGCCAACCACGAAGACACATGTAATACGGTAAAACACCTCATTTAACAAATCATTAAAACTGCACACAACACTAATATCACTTGCACACTCACTAATTAATCAATTTACGCACGTACAATAATCACTTATTAACACTTCATACTGTCACATAACAATTGAGTAGGTATCTATGTATCGCTGGCTTCCTCTGTATTGTTGCTTCTTCCGTATTTTCGCTTTATTCGTTCTAGAGTAGAACACAGTTTTATTTTGATTAAAAGTTAGCTCATTACCATACAAAAAGACTCCGTAAAATCTATGTTCAAATTGGTCAAAACAAACATAAGTAATCAGTGCTTTATGGACCCAGATATCCTTCACGCCCACCTCTTAAGAATAAAGTACGTAGTAGCTCTTGTGACCTCACTGTGATCAGCCAATTAGGGTAAGTCATATGTTAAACTCGGCCTTGGTTTGGAAAAGGAGGCCAGTACTTCGATGTTGTGTTTTGGAGGCGATCGGATGGAATAACTAGAGGCTTCAGTGTAGTTGAATTTAAATATTCTCCCATAAATGCCTAAGGCACATTGGGAAATCGTCATTTAATTGTTACTGAGTCAGCTTAGAACTATAAAGAGTAATCTATAACGAAAATAATGTAAATTTTATGCAGTGACAAATAAGTAAAAGCCAAATTGAATGATCAATTATCGATTATGTTCGAATATTTTGCCCAATATATTATTTTACAAAACTTAACAGCCACTTAAATGTAGGTGGCTACCATCCCCATATTTATTTAGAATCTATCACCAAACACGAGTATCTAAAATGTCCGTCATACATATTTACTACATAATAATATAATTCTTAGTTTGACTATATCTTCACTTTTATTAGTTATAGGTACCTCATTTCTGATACATTTTTCGTCTATATACACATTTTTGAGTTCAAGCTGGTTCAAGATGTAATGTGAAGTGAATGATATACTGGGCCCATGGGAGTTGATATACGTTCATGAATATGCTACTAAGTACGGTCCTCTGTAATAGGGTGTTAGTTTAATGAAGCATCCCTGATTTTATGGAACTATATACATATGATTTAAATTCAGTATGAATTAATTCTATGTTCTGTTTTTGTAAAATATATTTTGTGTAACAAGATTTTGTCACTATTTTATTACGAAAAGTTATGGATTTCCTAGAAGTTAATGGAAACAATGTTTATTTGCTACAGCGTATGTACTCGTGTAAAAAGTTTTTTTTTGTTTCTATATATAAATACAAATCTAGACACTAAGGCCCGTATTCTGAAACAAGACTCAACTTTGATCTTCACTTAAATTGAGCTAGAAAGGGATGGTGTTATTTATCGAATAGAGCGCTTTCCCTTTTTCACCCTACTTAAGTGAAGATCAACGCTTGAGTCACGTTCTATTTTTTACCATAACACGGAAACTGTTGTTCAAGAGCGACGTATGTTTCTTGCGGACATTTTATACGACATACGAAGTGTTTTCAGTTTCTCCAAAATACGAGTATTTAAAATACTTATATAAATAATTTATTTTGTAATTTTTATTTGCAAGACACTATTACTGACTAGATTACACTATTAGCAAGAATTTCGTAAATATTTATTGAATAACCATTTAAATTGATTGAAGTTATGAAATTCTGGATTTTTTGCAGAAAATCACGTTAGTTTACATTTATTTGGAGATTGCCTGTTATAACTATCACAAACTGTTGTTTGTTGAAAGAAATACAACGCGGAATGTTTTGGTTAGTATAACCAAAGACAGGCGCCAAATCTTAAAACAATATTACTGTATAATGCGAAGTCATATTAGATTTATGGTTAGATTCCTGAGCACCATTATGATGTGAATAATATTTCTAATGAATAATCGTTAGGGCATTCCCAAGGCATCGCCGACCCTTATGAACTTTGGATTATAAGAAAAAATGTAATGATAAACAATTTGCCAACTGCGTGGAGTCTGAAGTTAGGTAAAGCAAATTTTCCTTATTTAGCGGTTTACTTAAGTGATTGGATTGGGTATTGTCCCGCTCACTTATAGTAATGTTATACCATAGAAATTAATTAAACGGAAATGAATGTGAAAGGTCGCTGCTGGGGGCTAGAAGAAGAAAGTGGAGGTCCAGAATATAATTGAGGAGATCTCTGTCCAGAAATGGACTGCAATAGGATGAACTGTAAGCCAGAGGGTGAAATATCTTAGTACAGATTCCTGGATATTCTTCACCAGAACTAAAGTGATAAATTAGAAGACTGCTTTGGTGGGTCGGGACTCACTTATTGATTGGAATTCCAGACCATTTAAAAGTCATTTTGTTGGTTAAATATTTTTTGTTAATAATTAATAACTCGTTCCAACTTCAATTTAAGTATTTAGTGAATATAAAAAACAATATAATATTTAAAACCTTTAAATTTTTTTATAAAAACTCGTTTTTTATATCACATCAGCCCATTTTATGTCGCCACCGAGGGTCACGAGCCTACTTGTGAAGGGTGTATAGGCCTTAGAGGTTCACGCTTGCCCAGTGCAGATTGGCCGACTTCACGTACAACCTTTTAAATTTCTCACGCTGTTTTCCTTCACCGTGAGAGAGTCGGATAAACGTACATATAATTTCTGAAATTTGGAAATGCCTTGGTACATGGAGGGATTTGAACCTGCGCCAATAAGAGTAGAAGGCAATAGTTCACACCAATGTTCTATTTTTTATATATTAGTTTAAAACACTTGGCAAATCGATGTATTTATTTGAGAGAACAAAATATAGGTTATTTGTATTGATCTTTTATAGGAAGAATACGAGCAGTTTACTATATTTCTAATATAGTAATCTTAGTTCTGAGCAGACCAAATCTGTGTCAACGGGCCATATTGGTAGTGCTACGGTTAGTTGTGTTACAATATTTTACATTTTGTTTTTTTTTTGTATGAAGAATTTAATGATCTAACTATTTATCATAATTAAGTTTAAAATGAAGAGCTTTAACTTGTCGCTTGCCTACTCGTCTACTTGGGTGATAGTGTTTCAAATAATAAAAATTTCTTAGTAGTCTTCACCATATTTCTGTATTTCGACTAACTTCTCTTATTTTTATTACAGTAATTGGATTTTGGCTATGCTTTTGAACTGGTTTTCGAATTACGTAATAATTAAATTAGTATGCAAAAATAATACTTGCATTGTAACTATAAGATAGATTTTAATTGTTTAATGAATTAATTTAACATGGGATACAAATAAATTATTTTCTTCTTTAAATATGAAAGCACAAACGATAAGCAATACGTGTCCGCTATTATTCTGGATCGTCAATATACATAGGTATAACATACAATGACAATAAATAATTTTGATTTTCGACTTATGTATGGTAATTAGGTGTACATTCAGTGTTACAACACAGTTTTATTACTTATTTAATGTCACGATTTTACGATCATTCTAATTAAGTCATAATCAAGGTGAGTCGTTTCAACTATATTATAATACATAAACTATATTTTTACGTGTTGCTGGATCGGTTGCAATATATCACTTAATGAACATTTAGTTAATTATGATTATGACATACTGATCACTGTACTGCATTTATTAATAATTGTGATAATAAATAATGGAACTTAACAGAGCCAAAAATTGGGCTGGATTATATCTAATAAAATAATAATAAATATCCACTGACATTCATACAGCGCCATCTAGTCCCAAACTAAGCATTTAGTCTGTAATATTGGTACAAACAAAGGATAAACACACACAACACACAAACTTTTGGATGTTTTCTGTGTAAAGTTTGTGTGTATTTGTAAATACACGCAAACTTTACACAGAAAACACCCAGAACAATACAAACAGACGTGTTCATGCACACAAATGTTTGTATTGCCCGGGGATTGATCCCGAAACCCTTGATGTAGTAGCCGTCGTCTCGACGTTATTCGACAAATCATTTTCGAGTTGGTGAAGATTTGATATGACCTATATTATATTATCTGTGATATTACCTATCTGCTGACTAAGCCTCAAGTTTGCCTAGGGTTTGGGTAAAGTGGATTGAATGGCGCTCTTTGCCAGTATTGGACGATGGTGAGGTGACTAGCTCAATTATCAAAATATTGATCATAAAAACAAATTGTTTAATTCTATTTTATGCTTATGATGCACAAACTATATTTTAGTGCTTTGTGTTAATATTTCTAAAGCAAAATGGCCTTTGCATAAGAAAGATACACAAACAAAAATTAACCAAGCAACATTATAATTGTGTAAGCACCAGACAAGTCTATCCAAAAGTTTTTGAGGTCAAATATGATTTACAGTTTGAATATCAAAATATCTAGAGTTTGCTTATTGATCTTTAAATGAAAAACAAAGTTGAAATTGAACTGAGCGTATGTGGTAAGGTTTTTAAGCTTTATTAAAACCATGTTACACGCTTTTAAAAGGTTTCAATTTGGTTAGTGCTCAAAGGTGCGTTTAGTTTATGAAAAGTAAGCTTTTTATTATACTCAGCTTAAATATAATTATTAAGATACAAGGATTGTATTTGACGTAAAACTTGAAAAATTACTTGTTTCAAGAATTTCTAAAGAATTTTTAGAAAATTCTGAATTAATATTCTCAAAGAATTATTTTGCTGTCAAAGGCGAACTTGAAAAACAATACGTAATAAAGAATAAAAATATCCATTGACATTCACACAACGTCATCTAGCCATTGGGGCTAATCGTGATGCTAAACATTTGGTACTAAACAACGTATAAACAATTTTTTTTTTGGAAATACATTCATAATATAAAAATCCCTTTGACAATTACAGATATGTTCATGCATCGTATCGGGAACCCTTGGTGTAGGAACCGAAATCACAACTAATAACACCATGGGTCTATTCATTTGTTGTATCATGAAATAAAAAACACCGTCTGGTGACCCACAGGTGGGCATCAGATCTTTAGGGATGTGCATCCATGTTTTCATTCTTTGTGTCCTACTACCTGGAATCCTTAACATATTCTTTTTTAAAATATATATGTACGGTTCTAAAATCGATTTACTTTAAGGGTTAATGACTATTTTATTTCTCATAACAATAACGTTTCGGTTATCGTTTCCATTGTTATGGTAATGTCAGATACAGAATAACTAACGCTACTGTTGAAATACACTTGCAACTGTGTATATGTGACCTTAAATAATAATACGAGTATATTTTATCATAACACTTGAATTAAGTGTAATAAGACATCTTGTTTATTACAAGCAATAATGATTAACTTCATCGGAATGTACTATATTATTGATCAACGATTTGGTACGCGCATAACCGAGAGCTAACTTGAATATGTTGCAGTCATTGCGTGGCGACTAGCGTATTATATAGCTTTTAGAAATAATTAAACGGACTAAGTAAAGTAATTGTTTATATTTACGACACTGAACACTTCGATTGTTTCTTCAATTGTTTTTAAATGTTCACCATTCACGTCAATACGATTCATGTGGATCAATGTGTCATTACTACTTTATTATATTTTAGTGTGAAAACTACCCCGTGCTTTGTAATTGTCACCTATACAAAGCCATATTTTATAAATAAATAAATATCTATTGACACACACACAGCACCATCTAGCCCCAAACTAAGCGTTTATTTATTACTTTTACTATTATATTTTCATCTGCAAAATAACTAAAGATATTGTGTATCTAAGACAAGTATTTTTACTCAAGAGTTTCGCTAAAACTGGGTAATATCGTATCTACTACCTTCTTTCCGTAATTGTTTTATATATTTTAGACATTCCTTTGTTTATCGGCATATTACAGGTGGTGTACGATCGTGGACCAAAGAAATGTAACACTTTTGGTACATTAATATCATTCGGATTGCTTTAGACAATAAGATTAAGAATTAGTTGACGGTAAACGTGTTAACGCAATCACTATTTGAAAACCCGTTTTTCTGTTGCGTGCGCGGGAAGCAGTAAACTGTTTGCGTTTATCATTACGATATGATGATCCGTTTGAAGTAGACATTCGTTTGCTGAATATTTCAACATTATTATTTTTATTCCTCCCACTGCGTGGGAAGGCCTGCAGTAAGCCGTTTGAGGCTGATGATGGTGATGAAACTTTGTTTTTACATAAAGCATCTTTGAATAATTCTATATATATAATTTTTATTTTAATGAATTGTTTATAATATTCAAGCCTTTTATTTGAGTATCTTTGAAAATTACTCGCAAAGTTTTTGGTGAAGTACAAACACACGAAGTTGCTGCGGTTGAAAAAGTTTTAGAATTACAATGTAAAAGCTACTTAAAATAGGAACAAGACTCGACCAAGACTTACGGGCTTTAGAAATTTGCGAGAGGTATTTTAATTACGTTTGAATGTGATGAGTCGTAGAATTTCACTCCACATGAGAGTTTGACTTTACCGTTTATATTTACCTCAGGGTTCTCTTTGTACAAATGAAAATGTATTTTAGTCTCGAGTTATTGCTACTGGAAACATGCAACTAGTTCGAGTGATATAGGCTTCATTTGCCACGTGTTTGTAACCTTTTTAAAATATATATTTGATTAAAGAAAATAACCTTAATAGTTTTGTAAGCTTTTACTAAAGCAGCACGGAATTATATGAAAACCTAAGCCTTTACCCTACCCAGGCATTTTATCCTAATCGAAGTCCACGTCATGTCCACGTCAAATCAAGCCACATCAACAAATCGTAATTATTGCCGGAAAGATTTGTTTTGGACAAAAACTCATGTTTATGAATGACACGACGAGGACAGAGGATTTTCATGAATAATTTAAAAATTAACAAGTTCATTTATTATTATGATTGCTGTAAGAGCCTTATATTTTGTATGAATAAATTGTATTTACATTTAATTAATTGAATTAAGTCTGTAACTGTATTATTGCGGTATTATTTTGGTTAAAACCTTACAATAAATATTATTGTTACAACCCATGTTATTTAAAATAAATGCTTTAAACAAAAAATAAAAATAAAACAATGTTTTTCATTATCAAATAGTGATCGAAACCCTCAATAGCAGCCGGGAGTAACGTTACAAATACGTTATATAAATAGCTAGCACCTTCTGAAGCAAAAAGGGATCCGAGAAATATTTTTCATGATCCTGATGATGAACGCCTAACTTAGATGATTGCGCAAAGTAAGAATATACTGACCATGCTAGGTGTTATGCTATGGAATTCTTTATTCTCGATAGACCAAATTTTTGAAAAAAAAGAAGCTCAAAATGTTATTTTGTAACCGACTTACAAAGTCAATTAATTATCAACTGATTCTTTAGATATGCGACTATGGTAATGATATCGATATAGATAACTAATAGCAAATTTTGGGGTGAGTTCGCCATTTATCGGCGATGAGTGTTGGAAAGTTTGATTGCTCTTACAATGGGTTGTCTAATTGGTTTCAAGTGAAATTCAAGATGCTGAACCTTGATTCATAAGGGTCAGCTATGAGGTAATTACTTGATTTAACTTTGTTAATAAATTGTTAATTATTTTGGCCCCTTTATTAATACAGCACACACCTATCAGTCAATTAATTCAAAATTAACAAACTATTACATTTTGCGCTCTTTTCGATATTTATAAATAAATGCGACTTAAATATCTTGAAGGATTTTGGACCGCAATCCACCATTCGGAAGTGCTTATAAAGGACCCATTCTTAAGGCCATATTTTTCATTGTGGATTTGACGGCTATCCTTCATTCATTTGAATTTTGATGATCCCTAGGGTATGAGTGCTTTGAAGATCTTGGTAGAACGTAATATTCGTAAGAATTTAATGTAATCGTATTTTTTTATCATTGTCGGTTTCTTTTTAAAATACGAGTATTATATTGTAGTTGTTGATTTCTTGTCACTCGAAGAAAAATGTTTTTCTATCCGTTTATAGTGACCATTATAGACAAAATCGAGCCAGGAGGTACATCACCATAAACTGGCAATCTACTAGTAAGTTTCTGAAGATAAGCAAATGCTTGGCAATTCGACTTGGAGTAACATTGGACTGCTTTTGCATAAGGTATATAAAAGATTCCATATCTATGATCGGAGTCCCCATATAGGTATTTGGTGCTTGATATATTCAGCATCATCCATGGTTTATCTACGTATCGACATTGTCTAATATCAAAGTTTACTTTCACTTTATATTTATGATTGATCCAAATAGTTTGATCGTTATGTGGTAGAAAGTAAGAAAGTCACGTCAAACTTTAGATTTATCATCAAAAAAGTTTGATGAGGGTTTAGAACTATAATAAAAAGGATATCGCGATTCTTAGAATATATAAAGGCACTCACTACACGTATACATTAGTAAGTTCCACTGCTTGAATAGGCTATCTTTAACAAAAATTGCTAATGAGGTGCCTTTTTAATAATTTTAATTTGAATTCCTACCCAGACACACGGCAACACAAGCTGAGTCGGGGCCGTTTGGCCACAACATTTTGATTTTTTTTCATTTTTGTACTTGATGATTTGTTTTTCGTCTATCTATTTTACATTGGTTTGTTTATCTTTGTGTTTTAGTTACTTTTATGCATGGTTTAACCCATTGAACGACAGGAATCCAGACAACAATATAAAATACAATATAAAATCTATTGTGTCTGGCGCCATAAAGTATCATTGGCGGTCAAACTAATTGTTTTGTACTGTTTCTCTGTAATATTAATTTTATGGTTAAATAAATGTATGTTTTTTTCTTTTTATAAAATCGTAGTTTCAAGCCGAATACTCGCTAACGAATTTACAATATAACTGTTACTGAATTACCAACTTGCTAACTCATCTATTAATAAAAATTAAATTAATTACCAAGATTTATTAATTTATTGTTTATGCACACATACAAAATAGTCAGAACAATATATTGTGAGAAAAAAAAGTACAAAGGTACTGCTTCTTCCGAATGGAATTTCTTCCAGCAGTCCTGGAAGAAATTCCATTCGGAAAAAAACATACTGAGACAGGCAGGCAAAGTGCGCAATTACACAAAGAAACTATTACATATTATATTTAACTAAGTCTGATACCTGAAACCTCACATACATACATTTATTAATGTATACTCATTTACAGTATTTGAAAATTTAAATACAAACTGAAGTTTTGCTCAGTACCAGTTCATTCAATCGGTACTCAGTACCTATCTCAATGTGGAGTCATGGTGGTATACTTGATTGACAATAGTAATGAATCCATTGCTATGACCTTATTTGAGAAAGATTTCCAATTTCTTTGAATCGTTGTGACCGAACAAAAAGGGAAGGCGTAAAAATCAGCGATATTCAAATTTATTCCTGTATAAGAATTGAACATCAGCATTTTTGGAATACAAAAAAGACCAATGCTTTGTAATTTGAAGGCGATTTTGAAGCATTAGTAAAAAGGTTTTTGCAAAGCAGTATAACTTCGTGTTTTTACTGGTATTTTTTTCTTTAAATAGATTTATTTTTTCAAAAGCGATTTATCCCGTTATCACTACGAATCCCGTATCCGTTATTCACATATTTTATTATTTTAAACTAACTGAAATGAGATTGCTTCAAATTTGTGCACTTCGATCGATGTACGAGTAAGGCATGTCTTTTAGAAGTATTTTTGATATTACAAAAATGATGACCCATATGTTGGAACGGTTGAGATGTCGACTACTACACCAAGGGATACGGTAAACATGTCTGAATTGGCCTGAGTGTTTCTGTGTATACTTTCTATCTATTTACAAAAATAACAAAAACAAATATATGTTTTGAATTGGTACCCATACTTATTATTTATTTTAATTATATTCATAATACTCAGTTTAACGTCACATCATTATGTTATAAGTACCAGTGAAATATATTTTCTTGTATTTTAATTCACTTAGCAACTAGCTTTTCAATATATGGAATAGAAAATTAATTGTCCAATTACCTTCACGTATAAGACGTTAATGGGTCAATGATTTTCTCTGTTCTTCATAATAATTTCTCATCATAGATACATTGTAAAGATACAATATAATATAACAGGGTGACATATTATCGATAGGTTACCCAAGTATTTGTGATATAAATGTTGGTTTAGGCAACTCTTTGAAATTCCATATTCTCATGTCACACTGGAAATTATAATTAGAATAACATATGATTTATTGGCATGTAAAAACTAGTTGTGCCCCGTGGTGTTACCCGCGGTAAAAGATATTCTCTCGCGTAACCGTAAACGTAGCGCGATGCCTATGCGTCGTGAGCTTTTGAGTAATATTTTCGGAAATGAAAGTATCCCAATTTTTACTACCTAATATTATATTAGGTTCCTGTCAAAAAGTTTCCTTCCAAATTTGTCAGCCATTTCAGAGATTAACCGGAACATAATCATATAGTTGTTATTTTGCCTTATGTACCATATATAATAATATTTAAAATATTATTATTATTCATAGAGAAAACACTTGTTATTTCAATACTACAAACGGACACTCCAATTTTGTTTATGTGTATAGTTGTACGTGTAGATATGGAAGGCAATTACGGTGTTGTGGTTTATAATTAACCATATAGCTTATAATAACTCGATTTTTATTAATTTAATATTGACAAATTTACTTATTTTGAACTTAAGACCATATTAATTTTATAATCAAAATCCAGTCGACACATGTCATGGTCTCTATTTATATTACTCAAATCCTATCGTGAAATCTTTATGATAAATTAATTTGATTATATTTATATGATTATGGACAATTTGAAATATCAAATGATTTATTCTTCAAGCAAACAGATTACTTAAATAGAACTAATATTGACACAAAAGTACGCTTTGAACCATTGGCGACTAAAATGTTTACATTTACCCTTTTGGGACAGAATCTTATCTGGTCATCTTATTTAGCTACCGTTAATGGCTATGAATCAAAACGAAACAAATTGTAAAGGAGAAATTTAGATTTAATATAAATGTGAAATCATAATAAATCAAAAGGTAACTCAAGAATTTATAACAAGAACAAGGTGCTATTTTACGTCTGTACTTCAATAAGTATTAATGATACATAGTTCATTCATGATTTTTTTACAATAGTATTTTAATAGTTTTTTCCATTTTAATTTTTTTGGAATATTTTCGTCAATTAAACGTTATTAATCAAAATATCGTTACCAACCTTTTTTCATTATTCAAGTTTGGCACAAACGAATGAAAGTTATAAAAGAAAATACAATATAAAATCAATAAAATCAAAAGATATTAGTAATTTATTGATGATTATTTATTTTAAGAAAGGAAGTTCAGGAAATGTATACTGCACGTGTAATCACATGTTAATAACAAGAGTTTCCTTTCGTAATACGTTATAAAAATGTTCTAATGCATTATTTATAGAGCAATATATTCTGCGTAGCACCAATCCATACGAAATGCCATACGATTAATACGAATCGGTATATTGTAAATCTCATCATATGCGTATACAAGGGCAAACCTGTATTTCAATTTAATTTATGTGCAGTTTGGCAATCTGATTTTATTTATATTGTAACAGTCTCAATCATATGACCTATCTCGCAGTCAGTTTGTTAAAGCCTACAAAATACTTAAGTAAGAATTTTATGAATTTGTATATTTGCTTTTCGAATGCATTTCTAAACGAGTACTTCTTCGTTATTAAGCATGTATAAAGCTCTCTGTATTGAGTTGTGCGCGAGATTATTATAAAGGGAGGCTTTCGTTCAGCACCTAATGATGATGATGGAACACAGCTTTTTATCATCATCATCATTACAACCTTATATGTCCACTGCTGAACGAAGGCCTCCCCTAATGATTTCCACGCGGCAATCCCTAGCAGTTGACATCTATCTGCTACCGCCACCTTTACCAAGTCATCCGTCATCTGGTTAGGGGTCGGCCTACGCTTCGCTTTCCCTTACGTGGACGCCACTCAAGAACCTTTCTGCCCCATCGGCCATTGGTTCTACGCACTATGTGCCCTGCCCTGCCACTTCAACTTGCTAATCCTCTGGGCTATGTCGGTCACTCTAGTTCTCCTTCGGATATCCTCGTTTCGGATTTTATCGCGTAGGGAGACACCTAACATAGCCCTCTCCATAGCACGCTGAGCAACCTTGAGTCTATTCATGAGACCCTTAGTGAGCTTTTTTATATAACAAAGTTCACAGGACGGTCCGGACGCTGATGTTAAGTGATATGCCCGGTCATGACAGAGTGCCATTAAAGAAGACCAATCTGAAAAAAAAATATATATTTATTCTCCATCAATACCACACTGTACCTGTCACCCGAGACAACTGATGTTAGGTCCCATACCCCAAATATAATATATCCCCAAGGATAAACCCAAAATAAAAGTGCATAACACTCCCATTTCACAGGACAATATTTGGCACTGCGGTAGTACCTACTTAGACGATTCATTTCCAAGTGTAGCATCTAGTATGGGCTATTTTTGTTTTCAAAATAATTAAAAGCGGTCTTGTTGTAGCAGTGGACGATTCATGGTTACATATATAAAAGTATCATAAAACTGATTACTACTTAACAGTGTCCGGAAATATTATATTGACTATTTCTTTATATAGACCCATTGCGTGTTTACTCATAAAAAACTGTTAGTATTACTGTTACAATTAGAATTAAAAATATTGAAAACATCCAAGCCCACTCCGGCTGTGGCAACCCATCTCAGTTTGATTACTTTATTCAAGTAATTTGATGCAACGCGTCACTTGTGTGGCAGCAAATGCTCATGCGCAATGCATTGTAATATTTATTTATCCTGAGGCAACTATATGATGCCAAATCCTTTAAGTCCTGCCGTACATTAACACGTTATCCCTGCTTATCTTAAGAACTGGTTTCAGTATTTGTCATATGTTTATCTCCTTTTAGGTCAACGAAAACTAAGAACCTACGTATGAACAATATTACGCGCACCCAGACGATACAACCCAAAATGTATATAAAGTTTACGATGAGACAGTTATGTAACGGATCAAAATAATGTTGAAAGAAACTTCCCCCCTATTGAACCTATCGCAGTCCACTGCTGGACATAGGTCTCCCCCATTTTGCGCCAGATATCCCGGTCCTCCGGTAAGAAACTTCACAAAATCGATATTTTTTATCAACATAAGTAATTTTAACAAAGGTTTTTAAAATATAATTAAATGTTCTCAAATGCAGTTTAGGTACAATTCAGCAACAATAAGGACGTAAGGGAACTCAAAACATTTATTAACATAATTTTAGTATTGTATCGGCTGAAA
Organism: Leucinodes orbonalis; assembly: GCA_019425675.1. Taxonomy (NCBI): domain Eukaryota; kingdom Metazoa; phylum Arthropoda; class Insecta; order Lepidoptera; family Crambidae; genus Leucinodes; species Leucinodes orbonalis. Next base: position 54,278 of record PQWD01000783.1, read on the forward strand.
AACACAACGTTATTTAAATCTCACATTCCGTCCCCATTTTACTTTCACCATCTTTATTTTATTGTCAGGATATACCTCGTTGCTCTTTCGAATTGTCGCTATGGTACTCTATGGTCGGAATCTCTTGCCATCATGTAAGACGTCTATTTAATTATGATAAAATAAAAAAAAAGTAATTAAATTATTTATACTTCATTTTAAAATGCCGATGATTGTGCTTTGAATAAATAATTACGTGCTGATATACCGCGAAGGGGTCGTTGCCTTTATTTGCTCGGGGTCATTTGCTCATTAATTTTAACTTTCCTTCGATTTATATTTACGAATCATCATATTAGGAAAGAGACTGGTCATATTCATATCAGTAATAAATTCATTTGTCATGGGTACTGATATAACGATTTTATAACAGAAAAACTAATATAAATTATTTAAAATAAAGTATATGCATTGAATTTTTTTTATAAGTTGCCGTAGAAATGTTTTGAAGAATGTAACTACATACTGCTAACTTTCCTTGAAAACACTTATTTACTTCAAAGTTACCCATCTGAATGTATTCAAATTAAATTAAGAAAACGAAGCACGTGCAGAAACGTTGCGCTGCCGATAGAAATGAAAAATTTTGCATTCAATCGCAAATAAAATTTATAGAGTACTAGCGCAGTTTGGAATATTCGGAAGACTGAGAAAACCACCATCAATTACTCTAAAATTGAATAATTTATTTGAAGAGTACGTTCAGGAAACGGATAAGAAAAGGAAATCAAGATTTTATTGCCAGCTTGAAACTGAGTTTCCTATTTTATCGGCAATTAAATTTAATTTCTTGTAACGTATCTAAAATTGGCTAAATGGTGTGGACTATTGCCTTCCGATATGGACGGTGCTGGTTCAAATCCCACGTACCAATGTAGTTTTGAATTTTCGAAATCACATGTACGTTAAATTGATGCTCTTACGGTGAAGGGAAACATATAAGGAGCTGATGATGACGTTCAATTGGTTAACTCAACTTTTCAACGTCCAAACTATATACACGACTTAGGTCTTTGATAAATAATATATATGACACATTTAGATCACTTAAAAAATATTTCATTCTCATTTTGTCGTGATCAGTTTGAGGATGAAAGATACAAATTCTTGCTCGAATACTAAAATTGTTTTGACGAAGAAACATTCATGTAAAATCAACAAATAAGTCTGCATAAATGTCATTATAAAGCTTCGAAATATGGCTCGACAACACGCGTTTTTTTTTAAATTTTATGTGCATGGTATTACTGCATTTAATTTAGAACTTTATGTTCTTATGAAACTACTTTGACAGTATCATTATAATCATCCTATCGTAGCCTTCCCAAATAGCTTCGCTTTGACGAGTACACTTGTACCAGTAAATGTAAAATTGTATTAATCCAAATCTTTTGATCAAAAACGTTCTTGACGACTGAAAAGAAACGATTGGACTTATATTTAAACTTCCAACAAAACAAAGTAACTCAATTATAATGTTATTTGTCTGCAAAATAGTTTTTTTTAATATCTTTCTCAAACCCTTAACTAAACCTAAAAGAACGTAATTGGGGCATTTTATTGCTTTTTGCAATTGGAAACAAAAGTGTTGTATAAATACACCTTCGTTCTTTAAATTGGTTCTGATGTTATGTACTTTATATTTAAACTCGTATTATCCCAACCATAGTAAGACAAGTCCAATTATTATAAAAATCGGAACAAAGTATGTTTACAAATGTGTAATAAGACATGTACAATATATATGTACCTAATTTTGTTTTTTAGTTTCGTAACCGTTCTAATAATGGAACAGTAGGATCATACACATACATGTCAAAAACTGTGAGTGACTACGCATTTTGTTTGAAAATAAAACTCTTCTTTTATCTTTTTGTTTTATACACATAGTAAAAACTTAAGTAACTAACAATTTATCGATATAATGTCTCTCGCCAGCAAAATCAGCTTATTTTTGTCAAAGGTATCCGCTCTTTCCTTGAAGCTGGTGATATTTTGTTTCGCTGAAAAGCGAAAACATGAACTCCCAGTACCATAATTTCAAATGAATCACGATTTGAAAACAAATACACTGGTCCCACTACTTGTTTTCTTCATTTCTTATTAAGGAATGTTGAAAGGAATACCCGAAATTCATGTTTACCCTTTTGAAGTTTCTAATTGCAGTAACCCCAACTTCTTCTTCTTATAAAAATAGTTAAAACTGAACTAAACCTTAGTTTTACAGAATATCTAGTTCACAGAACTCCTCCTTTTATAAAATATCTAATATTATGCACTTTTATGTGACTTCCAAAGGCTTTTTTTGATATGGCTTTGTTGTCCTCAACGAAGAGCCAATTGTGGAGGTTGCGTCACTGACTACTAGACCAGGGTATTGGGTCGGTCAAGTTCAATAAGCTCTTTCAGTGTCCTAGAGCTTGACATTATCTGATGGCCCGGGGTTCAACTTCAGTAAGTAACTGATTCCTTGACAAAATATAGGTACTTGGAAACTATTCGTCGCCGTCGCAATTTTCTAATTTTCAAGTGTGATCTAAAACCATCCAAACACGTCGTCATCTTCTTCCAACTACGAGAATATCTGATTCACATTAAATCTCGATAAAATATCATAATAAATACCAATACTGAAAAAGTACAGAACTTGATGTATATAAAACATGTGCGTGTGTTTCTACTGCTCAAATAATGGAATAGTACATAAAACTTTCACTTATCTATAGCTTATCATATTTTTTTCTAAAAATATTTTTTGGCATGATAAAGTACTATTATTAAATTTGGAATAATTCTAAATTTTAGTAGTATCATATAAAACATCAAAGTTACTTAATTTTTTCCGTGACATATAATTTTGCACTAAACCTTTCAATCAAAAATATTATATAAAGTATACAAAAACCGCGTGAAGTAAAATAACATTTATTTGATTAATAGCTAGTAGTATAAGTAATCCCAATATAACAACAATGATTTACAAATGGTTTAAAAAACTCAAAAAGATTCGTAAATTTACTCTAATAGATCTTCTACAACATATAGAGTTAATATTATAATATTCTTCCGCGAACAATGTAGTAAAACAAAATTATGAAAACATTATTACACATATAAGAGACGTTAGTTATTATTAAAGTAATTCTACTGCTAATCTTTACATCACTACTGGAAAAAAGCCGTCACTCTTCAGTATCGGACTTAAACTTTACCGGTAAAGTTGTGTAGTTCATTTAAGGCCAACAGTGAAAATCCCATCCCATCCAAAAACATTGATCAGATGGAATTAATTTTTTTGTTTATTGAAGAAAGTCTTAAAGCTTAAATACAACTAAGTATCATACAAATACAACTAAGGTATAAAATATACAATTCAAATAAAAAGGCTTTACTACCACTTTCTTACGAGTATGCTATACATGTTAAAGGAAAGCGGTATAAAAACAACACAGAGATTAAAGTTCCCACAATAATAAACAATAGTTTTTAAATAACGTTCTGCAAGTTGACGTTGGAGTTCATTTCGGACGGGAGCTGGTTAAATAAGATTATAAATAAGTAAGCTTTCGTAGTCTAGCGGGCTGAATCTCAGATCTTGTGATCCCCAATCGTCGTCGTCATGGGTGCGAATTCTGCAGAGAGGGATAATCTTTGGAAATTTTGCCCAGTTTGGTTAGGACACTGCATACTAAATTGACTATCTGAAAAGGAAGATGTTAGGATCGGAGGGCATGTGAATTCGGTACCGGCTGCAATCTTAGGATCATCATCAGCTCATTAAACGTCCCCACCGAGGGGCACGAACCTACCCGTATAGGGTGGATTAGACCTTAGTCGTCCCGCGGGCCCAGTGCGGATTGGACAACACACACACCTTTGAATCTCTTCGCAGGCATGCATGAAGGTTTTCTCACGATGTTTTCCTTCACCACAAGAGCGTCGGATAATGTACATATATTTTCGAAAATTTGAAAACACATTGGTACGTGTCGGGATTTTAACTTCAGGCCTTCCGGTAGGAAGGCGACAGTCCACACATTGAGCCACCGACGCTCTTCTTAGGATGGTAGTTGCAAAAACCCAGTGTTCACGAATCAACATTGGGCCCGCGTGGGGTCATGGTTTTCCCATAGCTGACTGATGACGATAATTGAATAATCAGGTGGTTCAGAACAGTAAGAAAATTATCAGGAGGCCAATGCATCCAGAAACTTAATTTGGTCAGTCTTAAGTTTGTCTTGAAACACTTTTGCAATATTATAGTTAGTATGTAGAGTATGTATGTATATGTATACAAACGACCATGTAAGTGAACTGTCAGATAATAAAATATTAATTATTATATAATTCAAATTAATACGAGAATAACAATTATTCGAATGAATTCACAAAATTTTACACACAGTTTAAACGCTAACAAGGCAGTCAATTACAAATTAATTACTTTCTTAATAATAGAGTCTAGTATGAGTATATGACTCTGAATACATTTAGCCGTCCGTTGAATTGGAATTTACTTATGAAATAACCTTCAACATTACTACATCTGTACAAATACTGTATACAAATAGTCTGCATCGCATTAAATACTTTAAGAAAAAAAAATAAAGCACATACATTTTATAACATTTTTTGGATTAAAAAGCATATATACCTGTAGAAACCGTTTATGAGATTTGCGTGGTTAATTTAATTATTTTTTCTTTCAGCAAGCTACTTTTTTAGTGTGTTCCAGGCTGAATATAAAAATATATGCAGATATATTGTGATCTCAACATTAGGGTAACAGAAGCTCCTAATAAACATGTAATTCATTCACATACTAATATTACAGACTACTAAATTCTGTACTGAGGGCCTCCTTCGTGATAGTAAAAAAATTTAAAGCTTGTATAAGAGAACACTGCTTCCCAACTTTTAGTTTTAATTTTTGCATGAAATATTTGCTGTTGACCACAAAACGAAATATTTTCTTCAATTTAATTGTATATAGGTGTGAAAACTTCTTACGTATAAGTGATAGTAAGTGGGTTCTACACTTACTTACGATTTACGCGTATCATCAAAAGAAAAACCCTTAGCGCGTCAGCTAAAGGTTGAATCTCCTCTACGGAGCCAGCAGCAAAAAAAGAATTCTTCGCTTCCTCAACATCTATTCTGCGGGTATCCAATAAACATTGAACTTGCTGTGCTGGTATCTCCATAATTGTATAGTGCAACAACGTACATGAAGTGTGAAATTGCTGTTTGATAAAAAATAAACGGAAAAAGAACAAAGCACTATCAATTCAGTAGAAAAAATATGCAACATTCGCTTACAAAGGTGCACATTGCCGAACTTTATTGAATATATTGTGTGAATGATAAAATGGTAGCGGTTACATGTTTACATACAATAATAATATAAATGATTTGAAAAGTGCAAAATTTCTAATCTGGTAATTTACATCTTATTATTTCTTTCACACTTGAAATCAGACGACGTTTACAAGCACTTACTCGAACTACCTATTTCTTATCGATTTCCGGTTTTGTGAGTATAATAAAAAACAGTGTAATTCAATAAAACGCCGAGTTTTCCTCGACGAAGGTTTTCCCTTGTAACTAGATAAACCACAATTGCTGATTTAACAAAGCTTTTATTGTGTTTCGGTGTTAAGTTAAGACTTCGATTTGTTTGGCCATCAAAATGTAAATGTTGTATGTATGCCTTGAATACTTAGGCCTAATTTAATTATAGTTATAATGTTACTGCTAGTCAAAGGCCTCCTACATTAATACGTTATTAATGGAAGGGGCTTTAATGAGGCTTTAGGGAGCTAAGGATAGCTAGAGCCTTATTTGCTATTTGATAGGATGCACAACATGCAGTGTGGATAATATTAAATAAATATCCACTGACATTCACACAGCGCCATATAGCCCCAAGTTAATGTATTATGGATAGCCAAGACAAACATAAGATTTTTTTTCTTCCATCAAATCATTTGTTTGCGAGTATACTAATATAAATTAAGTTTGTTTCGTCTTCAAAATTGTGGTTTGTCAAGTATTGACTGTATGATTATGTCGAACAATGTGTAGACAAAAATAATACGATTTGTAAGGTATTTATTGTCGCGTATGAGCATTGAATGATTAGACTACACTACAATATAATAGAATTAGAATATGTTGAAAAGGAAGTTCCAATGAATCACAATAGCTAGTTTTATTAGCACTGATATAGAGCTAGAAATTTTTGAGGAACCTCAAAATCAAGTGCTTTGCAGAATACATAAACATTAAAGATATTTAGGCAAATGTTCTTTGGATAGAAACCAGTCACATTACTTTTTCGGATACCATAAGAAGTTTTATTTACCATTTCACAAAGAAAATAATTGAATTTAGGCACTCACTGTATCTTAGTTCCGTTCGTTCCTGCCTTTGTTTCTGTATTGTACAAGCCTACTTTACTTCTAAGGCATGATGGAACTTTACCCACAAGTGACTCAAAGCCTCATTTAATACCTGTAACTTGATAAAATAGTTTTCCCAAAAATATTAAATTTATATATTATCGTTACATTTGAACTTCGAGCAACAAGATGAAAATAATTTGTGCCCTTTTTTAATGTTTAACTCCTTAAATTATCATCATCAATATATTTAGCCTTGTTTTAATGTTTCTACAACACCTTATATATAATATATATAATACCCATAACATTCACAGCGCCATCTATACTTATTATCAGATGGCCATACTCATATATTTTTTGTAAATACATACATATTTGATATTTTACATACAATACACCTGACCAATACAAATAGACATGTTCATGCACACAAAATGTTTTTACTGCCCGGGGATTGAACTCGAAACCCTTGGTCGATCTGACCACTACACCACATGAGTCGTCAAATCCATTGGATGTGACCACTAAGCTTTGACTCTCATAAGATTTAACAAACTCTGGTATTACACAAATTCGCCTGACGTCTAAAAATCTTCTCAATTTTTAGACGTCAGGCGAATAACCAAAAATGTTTGAACCTCAATAAATTGAGAATGATTTCCATTGTGTGGTATACAAACGCCTTCAACGCATTCAAAGCAACATCAAACGAACTACGTGAACATAGGGTAAGAATTCGGATAATTATGCACATAATGCTTACTTTTCCTTAATGAATTTATATTATATTTACAGTACGCGTCTAATTAACCAAGGCAAAAGTAACGAGTAATTATCGCGCATAAGTAATTAATGTTACAATCTATGTGTCATAATTAAATAATTACGTTTAACTATTATTTACACGTTTTTGTACCATTTACGGCAATAAATGTGATTGTTAAACCAAGCCGATCTTAAATCAATCCTCACAATGATCATTGTGTGTTAATTGTGTTCAGAGATACACATGTTTGAAAAAACAGCGCGCAAGCTGTTGCATTGCAATTTTTTTCATTACTCATAGGTACCTGTTTTCCTTACTCGTATTTAATTAAAGAATATAATGACTGTAATTTATTTACGTATACACTATTCATAAATCATCAAGTTTGTTTAAATACATTGGACAATAAATGCTAGTTCTACTATATTGGTACTAACCAATGAAATACAATAACCATTGATGATAATTATCTACACGGCGTGCATAAAACCCATAATGACATATGCTGGTGTGGTATTTGCATACGCTGCGTCCACTCACTTCCATAGTCTACAAGTTATTGGGAATAAGTTCATGCGTAAAGCCACAGGATCACCGTGGATCATACGTTATGTCAACCTTCATATAGACTTCGGGCTGCCTACAATCTCGCAGTACCCAAAGGCTTCTTCGACGAAATAGCGCATTCAAATCCACTCATTATTTCCTTTGCCGACTATATAACAGCAGCTAATAAAAATCTTCCGCCTCGCGCACGGAAACGTCGGCGTCCACGGGACGTGCTAGTCGACCCTATCACAGTCACCGGCGGCCAATAGGGAAGATGCACAAATTTATTTTGTGTTTATTTTAAAGAACTACATTTGGAATAGACCACAAGTATATTTAAAAATCAAAAAACTGTCTTTTTCTGCATAAAATTGCGGTTTGAAATTGACAATTCAAATTTCGCGCCAAAACGGGCTGGCGTGACGTTTGACGTCATATGTGAATGTACCTCCTTTTTTTAAGGACTTTCATACTTTTGCATTTTTTTCTAGACTCTTGAGACCTAATTTATAAGAATTTGAAATGACTGATAATGTATGGATTTAATGAATTGATACTCCGAAAAAAAGGCGGTTGACCATCCTTTGTGCCAATGTGTTCATCTAATAACAATAATATTGTTTTGACTGACACAAAACCAGGAAAATATATATATATTATATATATAATATATATATATATATATATTAGCAGAATAATGCCTTTGAGTCAGCAATATAAAAAAATGAAAAATTCTTGGAACATTGAAAATATACCAAGTTTAATATTTTTTCTTACATTACAGTCACAAAACATACAAACTTACACAATTTGATATAAATAAAATAATGATTTTTTAAAACAAAGGAAATTATTATTATTTTCTTTGTTCCTGGTTCATCTTTAGAGTGTAGTGTTAGTGCATGGATGAGGCAATTCCATGTGGAAAACCTCAGGGCAGCATTTTCTAAGCAGTTTCTGCTCATACTGTGATGAGTTAAAATATAACTTTTCTTTTTACTTTCTTATGATGTTTGGTGATGAAAAACAATCATTTCTAAATTATCAGTAGACATTATGCTTTGATATTTAAAAGTACCGTAAAAAGTTCATATTTGCATCAGGCTTATTGCGGTTTGTAAAACTCACTTCGACAAAAAAAATTACAACCATGTCAACATTAACTTTGGTATTTCCTGGAGACTGCTTTACAGTCCTAAATTTCATTTTTATTCGAAAAATGCTGATTTTGTCGTATTAATGTTCACTTTTTACTAAACCTTTAACGTCAAAAATATGTACATAGATGACGTAAATGATAGTGATTGGTGTTTTATTTTACGTTCCGTTTCAAGTAATTTCAATTCGTAAATATTTCTAAAAAACAGTGTTAATTAATATATAAACCTTACGGTATCCCTTCTTTTATGTTATTTTAACATTTTGATTTCAAAATATTCATTTATGTTCCCTTTTTAACTGAGACATTAAATAATCAGACACTCTACAAAATGACCACCAGGGTTTGCCCTCACCGGTGTCATCGTCGCAAGTCCCCGTAGGTTCGCTTAGTCCCTATTCGCGTAACCGGCGTGTGCCGGGCCGCTTATCTGTCCAAACATATACTAGGTTAACTAGCCCTCCATCATCAGCATCATCCTAAGCCGAGGTTTGAGTCCCATTTTGGGGCGCTTAGGCTCGATGTGTAAATTTTTAAGGCTGAGAGCCATCTGCCTCGTCTATTGCCTGTTGAAGCTGTACAGGTCATCTACGCTCAACAACAGTATACATGTGAAAAAAAATGTAGTAACTATTCAATTTAGTTTCAAAGCTTGGTAGATAATCTTTTACTCATTCTCCACTGGAAATAATTCTCTACAATAAAATGATAATATGAAACTATTGAGCAAAACAACAAAATTATCATTGAGCAGCCTAAAATGTTGGGTAAATAGTCAGTAATCCATACAATGTCTTTTCTTAATACGTAAACATCATAGTTCGGTACACTTAGCTGGTGACACTAATCTAAGGACAATGGATCTCAATAAGAGACATTATGAAACTCAATTGGTCATTTCCACGTTGATAAATAATAAAAACGCTAATCGTTCGTTTGCGTGACACCAAAGCAATTGTCACCGTGAGAACTACGGAAATAAAAATGCATCTGAAGCAATATTTATTTTGAATGATTGTTTTTATTTAATTCATAGTCATATTTACTTTATTGTTTACATAAAGTTCTTAAAATATTAGACATTCCACAACAACAATTACTAATAAGAACATCGTAATAAACCAGTCCCACGGTAGGCACATGCCATCCCGCACAACATGACTTTGGGGAGCTGGGAACGTAACCCAACTCTAATGTAAAAAAAACATGAGGCGGGCCCACTGCGGATTGATGGATGTTAATGAACAGCGTGCTTTGCGAAACATGGAAGAACTAGGTGGTAGACTCGATACTGAGTTATCTAGATAGGTACCACCGCAGTGCCAGATATCGACTCGGAAAGCAGGAGTGCTATGCACTTTTGTGTTTTGGGGTGAGGGCACTGTAGATTATGAAATTACCGAGTATGAGAGATCTAACATCTGTAGTCAAATTATTTCAACATCGAAATTGACATCAAATAATAATAATAAAATTGACATGAAAATTAAAGCAAATTCTAACTCTATTTTTGTGACACCAACTTGTCCACTGGAAATTTTAAAATAATTTTATCACTTAAAAACACAAGTAGTGTAGGCCATGACGAATTATGCACACAAGCAATAAAGAGTTGTGCTGAATATCTTGCTTCACCTCTATCATACCTCATCAACCTTTCTTTAAGCCAAGGAGTGTATCCGGAAGCTCTTAAATTATCGATAGTAAAACCTATCCATAAAAAAGGTGATAAGACGGATGCAAGAATTACAGACCTTGCCTTGTTCCGATATTATCAAAAGTGTATGAAAGGGTGATTTAATAATTCTATTTACACTTTCCTTGAAAATGTAATATCTTCACCCCCCAACAATACGGCTTTAGACGTGGAAAATCGACAAATATGGCAATTTTTGAATTATTGACATTAGTTATGAACAAGAGAGAAAACATATGTGCCTTATTCCTAGACATGTCCAGAGCGTTTGATTACGTTAACCATAGTATATACATAAACTCTACCACTATGGCATACGAGGTGTTGCTCTGTCATTATTAGAGTCTTATTTGATTAATAGAAAACAACAAACTATCATTAAAAGTTTATCAAAAGAAAAGCTACGGGAGAAAAACTATCTCTCTAAATGTAGAGATGTAGAGTACGGAGTTCCTCAGGGCACAATACTTGGACCCTTCTTATTTATAATCTACATAAATGATCTACCAATTACCATTGATTACCCTACGACATTATTTGCTGATGATAGCACAATATTAATTAAATGTAATAATAATTTGACATATGCAAATGAAATTGCATTAATTCATATAATTGACTGGCTTGACAAAAATAATCTTAATATTGAGATTATTTTTGTCAAGCATAATAATAAAAAAATAATTCATTTTAGACAATATACAAACAACAAATTTACCAACAAGTTCTTAGGACTTGACATAGATTATCAGACAAATTGGACTATGCACACAAATTCTCTATGTTCACGTGTTAATAGATATGTTTATGTTCTCAAAAATTAAGTGACCAATATAGAGACTGTTCTAACCGCCTACAACGGATGTGTTGCTTCTATATTGCGATATGGTATTATATTCTGGGGAAATAGCATTAACAAACAAATGGTTTTTAGAGCACAAAAAAATGTATTAGGGCTATTATGTCATTAAAACGGGAAGACAGTTGTCAACCCATTTTCAAATTACAAATATTGACAGTAACATCTCTCTACATTTATGAGATCTCTATGTTTGTAAGAAGAAATCTACACCTATTTTCTACATTGTCTGATGGTCAGATTAAGAAGACTCAGATTAAGAAGACAAACTAAGTATACCTGTTACAAAAACTGCCCTTAAAGGAAATGGTATATTATGTGTGGCTCCTAAAATTTATAATAAATTACCAACAAAATTAAAAAATATGAATACTAACATGTACCGTAAACATTTACTATGTATACTTAAAAGGAAAGCTTACTATACATTGACGGACTTTTTATTGATAAACTATGAAATATAATAATTGTAATACAATTGTCTTATGTTTGACATACTTCTTAAATATTTGTTATTTTATTTTTTTATTTCCTGACATTACTAATATTTACTTTTAAATTTGTGTTCTATTTAAATAATGTATACTTAAAACATATTATGACTTTGACATGTAAAATTTGTACGCCTACTAAAGGCAAGATATGTGATCCATGCTAAAACTATGACAAACATCTGTTTATCTATTGACACCTATGTCTAACAAATAAATGATTAATGGTTGTCTCTATTGTAAAGCGCAGTATGGCATTGACGGAGAATAATAACTATCATCAGTAGTTGGTCTTTTCAATGCGCTCTGTCACGGTCAGGCGTATTACTTACAATCGGGTGAGTCCTGACCGTCATGTACATTGATATATAAAAAACTCGACATATATTTAACGGTCACCCATCTGACGATCGATCAGCTCCGTTTGTTCCATTTGTCTACGGAGCCCTATAAAAAGAGTTACAGTTCAATAAAAGTGAGAAATGTAATGTATGTGTTGAAGTGTTTACATTTTGTTTTGTGTCTTGTGAAGTTGAAGTAAATAATACTATAGCCTGTTTTTCACTATAATTGATTTTTTGTTTAGTTTTGTTAGAACTTTACTTGTTTTTGTCACAAGCATGAGTTTGTTTTTCTTTATTTCGCCTTTATCATGATTAACAGTCCTGTCGTGAACTAAGCCCTCGAGATTTACCCGAAAGGATAATGTACTGGCTACCAAATATATTATGAATTAGTAATGGGATTCACTTGGTGTGGTCGTGATTATGTTAATACGTTGGCTTTTTCGTATGTTAATAAAACCGATAAAATATTTGTTTCAACTATCAATTAATAATATAAAGGCATTAATTGTTCTTAAATGAAGTTTATTTCCACGAGTAAAAGAACCACGGATAATGGTTTTAAATATTTAAATGCTAATCTAGATTTACATTAGGTCACACATTTTTTGAAGTCGAAGGAATGATAGGTTTCATACTGCACAATAAGTCTTTGAATTCAATGTTTATTTGGGACGAACGTGTTGTGGCATGTTTCACTAAACGAGCCTTTTTGTTGTCGCTATTTCGTAGAGCATTGAGTCGTAAATATTAAGATAAACACGTTTTTTATTTCATTATATTAAAGCTTCTTTAATCTTTAATATATTTTGGTAGTCCAGAAAACCAACACATTTGGAGCTAAAAATTCACTACACTACTGCGGAATTACGACTCCTTTAATAACGCCCGTGTGATTTCCGATCGTTGGGTCATTTGAACCATTAAACTAATATCATTAATGGTACAAATGATACAACATCGAGTAATGGAACAAATAACACAATATCGGGTCATTTGTACCATCAATAGTACAAGTGACCCGCAGTGCTGTTCACTAGGACCATTGGTCATGTGTCATACGTTGCCACTCGTAACAATCGGAATTGACCCGGATTCAAAATGTGAATGGAACCATCAATGTTTTTACCGCCAATGGTACTAGTGAACAGCACTACGGGACAATTGTACTATTGATGGTACAAATGACCCGATATTGTATTATTTGTATCATCAATGGTACTAGTCCATGGTACAAATGACCCAACGACGATACAGCTTAGCGTCTTTTTAAATATAATTTCTCAACGGAAGTAAGTTCAGGTTCAGCAATAAAGATGTGGTAACATGGGGATATAGGGGAACATGTTTCCCGAGTAGAAAATTATATATTATTTTAAATTTGCTTACTTCACGTCGAATTTTCTCTTTGAGAGAGGACTTACGGCTATCTCTAGCAGTATTACAATGATATTACTTCGCCTTTTCTGGTACAAAAAAATCGGGCGTATCCATTATATTAATACTGCTGTAAGAGATGGCGGTAACCCCCCTGACCATATTTATTTATTATTGAACCACTTAAGACGAAAGACAGAGAGACGAGCAGACGAGTTCTGGAGTGGAGACCGCGTCTAGGCAAGCGAAGTGTAGGACGCCCTCAGACCGACGACTTGAGAAAGGTCGCTGGTGGAGGCTGGATGAGAAAAGCGGAGAACAAGGATATCTGGCGCAAAATGGGGGAGACCTATGTTCAGCAGTGGACTGCGATGGGTTGAATAGGAACCACTTATCTGAAATGATATCTTTGTTATCTGCTTTATCGACCTGGTTATGAAACTAAAGAAATTTCAATTTCTGATTTCATATTTATTGAAAATCATATTTTAAAGCTTTGTCTGAAGGTATTAGGCAAAGTATTATTGGTACCTAGGACGGCAAAGTATTTATTAGTTTCTAGCTTGGAGCAGACATGTTTGGGCATTGGGTATTTTTCTAACATGAGGTTTACCTTAAATTTGAATTTGTTTGGGGATAAAATAAAAACACGAATTAAAAAATACTACAGCTCATATAATCCAAGTTACACCTGCATTTCATCAACAATGATCACAATGTTTCATTTCATCTGTTTACGCACCGCATAGAACATTCCGTTGGCATACAACATAAATCTTCTTATACAATTGAACGTAATAATTTCAAAATAATTAACTGGAACTGTATCTCATTAAATTATTTATTTACATTAAAATTCGCAAATACAACTGGTATTTACATTTTATATTTTTACACTTTAAAACAATTTGCACCTATTATATACAAATTACAAATCCTAAATTATCAATCTTAAATAACATTTGGTCAATTCTTATTCCAAATAAATAGTTTAATTTGAAATTTTGCTTGAACAAGATACGTATTTTCAGAAGTGCTTATTACAATGTATCCTATAGACGTTACTTTAAGAACATTTTAGGTTTCAACTTCTGATAATATGTAAGTATCAAACTATAAAGCAATATTATACTTAATGACTAGAATATATTATTATATTTTATACTGGGACAATTTATTAGGCTACGAGGTCAACACTATTCAATATATTTTGATAATATCTACGCCACGATTTAAGCTATCTGTGAAATAATTGTGCGTTGGAAATAACTACATCATTAAATCCCATGTGCATATGTCAATTGTTTCTTTAACACATTATATATTAATTTAAATAAAAATAAGTATTGGTAGTAATTAGTTACGAACAAGCACATATTTCATGATCAGTCAGTCAGTTATTGATTTTGTTTCATCATACTTGTTTTTAAGAATTATCTTGACAGTTTAAAAACACAATAATAAGTGCTTTACATTTTACATTCTAGATGATCGCCAATGTGCAACACCATCACTATTTATAAAAAACACTTAAATTGCTTTTTTAGTCTACGGTGATGTATATATATATATATATTATATAATATATATATATATAAATATATATATATATATATATATATATATATATATATATATTAAATATATATATATATATTATAGCTGCTAGATACAGGGTCAGTTTTCGAATCTTACGAGGAGACCACATAGTGAGTCATTTTGTACGATTTTCCAGTTGAGTTAAGGTTCTGAGGCGCTAGCTATATCTGTCTGATCACAAAGATTTTTCCTTGTTCGGAAGACACATGAAATCTTTCGTTCCGGCTTCCAAAATAGAAGTCGTTACATAAAAACCAAGTAACATACCGTTAAGCGTTTTAGAAACTTTAATATCATGGTCAATCTGATTTTTCATCAATCTGTCTACTCACTTGATAAGGAGATGTAAAAAGCTCCCTTATTCCTCTTATTGTGATCTAAATCCTAATACTCACACTGTTCCGTAAAAACCAATACTTATTTATATTTATATTATTATTAAAACTAATCTGTTAAAATAATACTAACACAATTATACAATTACATAAACCAACACAGATTTATACAATTTAAAAAATAATAATAATCCGTTGCTCTTTAAATAATCAATAAGAATGAATTTATAACTATATTTATATTTCGTTGTGAACTAAATATCAATAAATATTATATAAACCAATCACAAAAGTGGCAGTAAATACTATTTGATAAATGTACCTATGACGTGTAAAACATCAAGGGATAGATACTAGGGAGAAGAAGTATTGAAAAACACTGTTAGGAAAGATTTAAGACAAGATATAATAAGAGGGGTAGGTATAATGATAAATATAATGCAAGAATATTACTTCTAAATATACTAAATCGAACGTATAGCTAACTATACTAGTTGGTGTTTTCATACGAACGATTAAAAATAATAGGATAATCCCATACACTAACTATGAAATAGATGACAGGATATACATACCTATTATTTTAAGTTTAACATTTTTATAAAATGCACGTAGAATTTACTTTTTAATAAAGCATTAAGGGATCTTTGATGGTTAAAAAGAGTTAGATTGTGACAAAACATTTGGATAAATAAATAAATATTCATAAAGAAATAATATTATAATATTATATGGTTTAAACCACTTTTGGCAAAGTACAAAATATTGTTTTATTTGTGAAAAGTAAATGCTACATCAAAAAATAACAATTTAGAGTTGTAGCCTATAGAGTGCACTTGCAGTTTTCCACAACAATGGTTCTAACATGACTATGAGTCATAATGATATCCAGTATTATGTTATTAAGTAGGTATTTGCTAACTTATATATAGGGTGAACCGTGGCCCTCTTATATTTTATGTTTTAGTTGAATATTCGTTTAAGTGACAAAATTATTTTACCCTTTGACCGCCAAAGGCGCCTTAAAGCGACAGGCACAATAGACAATATATTGTGTCTGGATTCCCGGCATTCAATGGGTTAAAAAATCAATATCAATGAAGATCAAGTGTGAAATCGTGAATTAGTATTAAATCTACTATACCCACCTAACCCTACATCATAAAGCGAACTGCTTGAATATTCTGTCTATAACTGCTGCTAAAGATAAATTGGTCTTACATGTGGGGTTAGTGACTTAGCACGTTGATCTGGCACGGGCTATAGTTATTCCTTCTATAAGATTATCTTATAAAATCCTCTTTAGGCTATAACCTTTCAGTTTCCGCTGTATATAATCTATTAAAGTGAATTACATGACCTGGTTATATCAATAATGCAGCATTAATCATGTTATTTCATGAAACTAAATTTCTTTACAATTAGTTACTATGAAATTGAAAATGTCTACTAAAATTAAACGTACAAAGAAATTGATCCCATCATACGTTGATACTACAAAATTCAAATATTTACTAAATATTATGCTCTCAATTTTACCTATATACATTTCATAAGTTATTAGGATAATAAAACTGAATTATCGAAATTTCGTAGTGTTTTAGGCACTATTTAGACAGCCATCAATCTTATATCTTATACAAAGCCTTACTTAAATTATTTTTAAAAAATGTTTATAATCTACATGTCAATAGGCAGGTAGTAACAATTCAATTATTTTATCTATAACCTAATTAAACTGTGTAAACAGGGTCATCAATATACGCCACGAAGTCTCAACTTTAAAAATAAGTGTGTTAGACATTTAGTATAGAGCTTAAACTTCTTGACGTATTTCCAATGAGAATATTAAATCATTGTGGAAATTCAGACTTTAGTGCTAGATTTGATGTGATATTATTATACATTACTGCTAATTATATCATTAATTGTATATGTCAATTCTGCAACAAACCAATTTATTATACTCGTAACAAGATATTTTCTTATGATAGGTGTACGCAACACAAAGTCATTCAACTTTTACTGACCAATGAATGCAAAACCACTGTATTCAAACTATTATAATTCCCTAGACCCTATAACGCTTTATGATTTTAACTATTTCATTATACCTGTCACATAAAATCTACTAAAGCGAATTTAACTAAGTTTTGATTTAGTGCTCCGATAGATTTATAATGTGACATTGCGAGTATTTATTCACAACAAACCTTAGTAAAAACACACGAATTTTATATAAAACAGTGTAATTTGGTTCTTTGAACTTTAGATAAAACGTGAACAGACGTGTAGTACCCAGCTAACTAAGCTAATGCTGATAATGTATTCAAAATATCCTCAATATTATCTAAAGCGTCTATCGATAAAGCATCATGTATAATCACAACATCGAGTCCTTTCCGCCTCATTTCATTCACTATCTAAACATATCACTAGGAAACAGTCTGGCACATCCGAAACTTGGGGAACAGCGAAGAAAACTACGGCTGACCGTTCTCGCTCCGTGCGTGGTCTTGGGCTTGTCGGGAAAGTCGTCTCACGTATCGTCTATCAAACATTTCCATATGAAAAATATTGGCAACTTTATGCGGTGACGTCAGAACTGTCGACACAATCATCTACTATATTATACGAATAGCTCGATAACGAAGATACAATAATTTGCGAAGTTATTCACTAAGAAGGTACTATGAAAATTTAAATTATAAAAAAACAAATGAAAATTATTATTGCAGTTGTGACGTCATCGCTATCTAATGATAAATTCGTTTGAACAACTCAGTATCTATTCGCATACATTAAACATGCGCACACGTGCTGCGAGTTTCCCAGCTGCCTCATTGGGGCGTAGTCATAAAGGGGGGGTCAGAGGAGGGGCGCCGAGTTTCGTCGAGTTCAGCACAGGAGTTCGGAGTTGGAAGGCGGTACTCAGCTGGGTAGGGGAGGCCGGGACGCGTGTGGCGCCGGGCTCGAAGGCTGCGGTTGGATTGGAGTCGGAGAATGGGCGGTCGTACTCTCTGGTGCTGAGTGCGTACGACCTGCTGGCTGGAGAACAGGACTCGGAGGCCACGGGTGCGTGGTCGATGCTATCGTCCTGGAAAGAGATAGTGCTAGTATTAAGCTTAATAATGTGTTTAGGATAGATACTTAAATATCTATTTAACGGTCATTAGATTTGAAATCTTTTACCATAAAAAGGGGAACCTTTTTCAATATTATGGTTATATGACAGCCTCAACGAATCATAATAGAGGGAACGTTGCTCCCCTTTCTCCGCTCATTGTTTGAAGCCGTTTCTTACGGCAGTTGCGTAATTAAAAAGGGGTATTGACAATTGTTTCCTTATCTGCCGTCACCACATAGCTTCATTAGTACAAGCGTTTAAACAAGATTTCATATAACATATTTTAATGTTATGCATACTGGACACTCTGCTTCTTTCAAAAATTTGCGTTGTAGTAATTTAGTTATTTTTTAGCATCTCATTATGATAAAGGAAATGAAATTATACAAATAATTTGTGTGTTTACTTTTTTTTTTAAATTAATATAACGTGTAATATAAAAAATAATAATTATAAAAAATCTACATTTCCAGTTATGAGGTACCTGGCATAAGGCGCTGTGGTGGATGCCGGCGGCGTTGGTGCTGCAGCCGTGTCAGGGTGAAGGAAGTTTTTCCGCTGCTCAGCGCGCTCCCAACATTGCTGGAGACACCTGGCCATCATATCTGGCAAGCTGTTAACTTGTTCCTGCATTAGACAAATGTACTGTTTACTGTTTGAAACTTAACTTACCCTATTCGAACATTTTCCGACACATAAATCAAACATAATATCTCGAAAATATTTGTATGCTTAATAACTACAGGCTGAATTTTGAATCATTGGCATACATTCGACCTATTATTGTACTCATATTACGAATTGTTTTTATGGTAACCTAATACCATATTCAATTTTCGTAAAAGTTTTACAAAATAAATGAAAGAAAGAGAAAAAACATTTATTGACCCTTTTTAAAACAGATTTCACAAATAACGGCTTTACAACAACAAATCTTATAAGTATAAAAATAATATTAAAAAAAACTTAACACAAAAGAACAAAAAGGTCAAAAGGCCTTATGTTTATGATAAATAAATAAATTATAGCATTGCAATTCGATAATTAATTACAGCTATTTTAATCAGCGCAATAGTGAAATGAAATTTTATACTCCTGTTTCACGGACCATATGTTTCACGGCGACTATGTTTATCTATGCGAAGTAAGAATTTGATTACCTTGCGTCTACAATATAAATGGACCTGTAAATCGTATCAGCAGCCAACAATGAATTTTATTATTTCATAACAAAAACTTTTTACCTGTAACGATGTTAATTTTTCTTCTAAACTAGTCAGCCTCTCTTCTATGGTGTCTTGCCTAGTGCTCATGTCAGAAACGATTTCGTACACTGTGTTCTGGGTCTGGAAAAGAAAGGGGTCCTACTATCAATCGTTTTGCAGTTCAAACTTCACTGTAGTTTATAATCACAATTATTTGTATAATCTGTAATTGTTCTGAGTTAAGATAATGTTTCTAAATTTGTCTGAAATACTGTGGTGTGTCGTGATTTTTTGTACTTATGTGAAGTCTGACTATAAAAAAGTATCAATTAAAAATTATCATTCACATTTCAGAGGTTTACATACTATGTCTTCCAAAATCTATACCTTTATTCTAGCACTAACATGCTGACCTAATACTACGAGTAAATATTGAAAATCATGCGCTAAGCAAATGTAGATGGAGTTTTCATGCCAATTATGAAAAATAATTTATATTTGTGCCTGAATTTAGTTTCAGGAAACATAATATTTTATCTAGCAACTAAGTAATTTAAGCAACAGGGTCTAGTGGGGAACGTTAAATCATCATCTAATTGTAGTGCTAACTAAAAAACTAAATGGAAGTGTCAAATATGAGTGTAGCTTTAGCTTATTAGGTATTAAAGATCACTCCGTACCTTTGCCATATCTGTTATTGTGTTGGCATTGTCCATTAGTTTCCTTTGATCCATTTTTACTTTTCTTAATCTGTAAATATGATTCACATTATAAACAAAGATTTATTTTCTTAAAATACTCTTATACACAAGAATCAAGGACATTCTATTTTTTTATAAGCACCTAAATATTATTGTTTTTTTTTATTATTCTTATAGCTGTTTTTGCGGTGACAGTTTATTCTTTTTTATTTTAAATGGCTTATTTTTTTATAATTCTCTCAATTTGTTCTAACAACAACTGCTTAAAAACATTTAATCCATTTGGAATTTTATTATTTTCTATGTACTGTTCTAATGAGCTATGGCATATCCAACGGAAACCGCATTATGAAATAAAACTTTGGGTGATAATGTATAATAATACTCACGCATAAATGG